>CAUYQU010080131.1:0-89257 GCA_963574635.1 Cheracebus regulus
TCTGCACCTGCCCCTCTGGGTCACACTCCCCTGATCTCTGTGTGATTCTATCTCTTCCTTCAGAACTTGGTGTTTCCCGAACCATCTTATCTAAGGTGGTTTCCCATCAGGCCATCAATCCCAGACTTCTTGTTCTCCTAGATCCAAAGTTCATTGATTCTGGAGCCAAGCTGCCAAATTCTAAGGCTGACTTTCTAGCTGTGCAACCTTGACACCTTGGTTTTTCCCTTCTGGAAACTGAGGAGAGTGATCTTCTCTACCTCCTAGGGTCGCTGGGAGGATTATGTGAAATGGACTAACCACAGTGCCTGGGACATGCAGGCCTGCCTTCCTGCTGGCTGGGGCTTCCCAAACTTCTCTCGTTTTGCAAGATGCTTTACTCTCCAACTCAGCAGGGTCTCCCCTTTGTCCAGAGGAGGAAATGAAGGATTTATGATGAGCCAGTGACTGGCCCAGCCACACAGCAGATCAGCAGCAGGGTGGGAACTGGAGTGAGAGTTCGCCTTCCCTCCCGCTTCCCAGAAGCTCTCTGCAAGATGGCTCTGCCGCTTCAAAATGTTTGCTGTCCTGTACCCTGGTGCCCCCAGTGTGGGTGGCACATACACCATTCCGGGACCCAGCCCAAAAGAAGTAGCCCCATTCTGGGACATTCTGGCCTCATAGCTAGGGTAAAAGAGTAAAGGTGGACTGGGTGTGGTGGCTCACACCTGTAATCCCAGCACTTTGGGAGGCCAAGGCAGGTGGGTAGCTTGAGTCCTGGAGTTTGAGACCAGCCTGGGTAACACAGCAAAGCCCTGTCTCTATTAAAAATAGAAAAATTAGTTGGGTGTGGTGGCACAAGCCTGTAGTCCCAGCTACTTGGGAGGCTGAGGTGGGAGGATAAATTGAGCCCAGGAGGCAGAGGCTGCAGTGAGCTGAGATTGCATCACTGCACTATAGCTTGGACAACAGAGCAAGACCCTGTCTTAAAAAAAAAAAAAAAAAAGCAAAGGAGGAAGCAGGCAATGGCTCTTAGAGCTCCTGCTTAGATGTGGCACTTGCCGTGTTGCTCATGTGCCACTGGCCACGGCAAGGCCTGTGGTCAAGCCAGGAGTGGTCAGAGAGGCCTATGTCCCTCTGAGCCAAGGACACAGCTCTCCTGTTTGGAGCCACCTGCCTTAGCCAGGACGTCTGGCTTGATGCCATGCCCTCTCTGTGTGCCCAGAAGTCAGAAGCCTCACCAGAGGTATGTGGCCTGACCAGGCCCTCAGAAATCACTCAGGTGCCCTCAGAAATCACCCTCGGATTCCACACCCATCAGGTGCAGTCAACCCATCATGGAGCATATCTCCGAAACCTCCAAGCAGAGACAGATGCTATCGGGCTTCCCCTGGGCCAGCCTGGCCCTGGGCTCCTCTCCCAGACAGGGTGAGGGCAGGGACCCGTTAATCATTAATCTGGGGGCAAATGGGTAATTTTCCAGTCCACCAAGTCTACACCCAGCCCCCTCCCTGTAGCCTGGCAGGAAACCCTCAGAGCTTGACCCCTGGCAGGTCCAGAGCAGGACTGGATGTCAGCTCCAGCTGAGGAGGCCACGCCTTGACTGGCTACCAGCGTGGAGGGCAGCTTGGGGGCTGCAGCTACCTTGCCCTCCAATGTCCTCCTCCTCAGCCCGGGGGCTTGGGTGAGCGGTGACTTCTGCTCACACAATTCCTGTGTTTCAGAAACTGGACCTCCCTGGTAGCAGCTGATTGACAGAAGAGAGAACAAGCAGGGAGTGATGGAAATTTTGGCTGATGAAACTGCATATCCTTCAAGACCTGCCTCAAATGCCATTTTAAGAATAATAGCTATTATTATATCATTATAGCTACATTATATGTCATATGATATGACATATAACATAATTTTTTTTTTTTTTGAGACAGAGTCTTGTTGTGTGGTCCAGGCTGGAGTGCAGTGGTGTGATCTTGGCTTCCTGTAACCTCCACCTCCTGGATTCAAACAATTCGCCTGCCTCAGCCTCCCGAGTAGCTGGGCCTACAGGCATGCACCACCATGCCCAGCTAATTTTCATATTTTTAGTAGAGAGGGGGTTTCACTGTGTTGGCCAGGCTGGTCTCGAACTCCTGACCTCAAGTGACCTGCCCGCCTCAGGCTCCCAGAGTGTTGGAATTACAGATGTGAGCCACTGCACCCCGCCCAAGCTATGTTCTTGTCTGAGACTCCCCTATCGTGTGGAGTAGAGGCTCAACATTGGTTGTCTAACTAAAGGCATCATCCTTGATTACGACCTCTGACATCTGAAGAGTGCCAGAATTCCCCAGACTGCCCTTGGGAGCCAGACCCAGCAAACCCCTCCACTCATTCAACAGGCATCTGGGTTTTGTTGGTTTGTTTTTGTTTTTGATGTTTCTGGCATGGAGTGGGTGGAGGCCAGGGATGCTGCCCAGTACTCTGCCGTGCCCAGAAGGGCCCCACCCCACCTCACTGTCCACAACGTCCAGGGGAAGGGACCCTGGAGGGGGCAATGGGCCTCAAATCGTGCCCAGCTTGGCACAGCCAGCCTTGCCTGGGAGCTCGGTGGAATGCCAATCCTCGGGCCCCACCCCAGAGGCATGTGTTTTTTAAATTTCATCTAATGGACCCTGAGATTGACAGCTCAGGGAGTCTAGTATAAAGTCGGTTAATTTTATTAGTGGTAATGACACTTAGTAGCGATTAATGACCAGGAAAGGCAGCCAACCACACAGAGGCTTCAGGCCACACTGGGCCCTGGTGTGCCCAGGGCTGCTCTCAAAGAAGGCTCCCTGGTACTGCCTCAGGAACCCCATGGGGCCCAGGAAGACAGCCTGAGAGGCCCTCAAGACCCGGTTTCCCTCTGCTTGTTCCCTGTGTTGCAGTTTCGGATCATATTTCCTTTGAAGAAATAGTACCAGGACATCACATTTAGAAAATGACCACCTATTTCCCTAAGCAGTGAATTCTACATATGCGCAGCCCATGGCTTCTGCTGGGAAGCTATCTTCCTGGACCCCAGAATAATTCTGGGTGTGGCAGGCTCCAGCCTGCTCAGAGGTCAGCAGGCATGGTGTCATCCCCTGGAGGAAGTCATACTCTCTGGCATCCCAGGCCTGCAGACACCACTCACTGGGTCCCTCTGTGAAATCTCGATTACCCACAGTTAGCTGAGTGCCAAGGGGGTAAGATGGACAAGTGGAGAAATTTGAGTGAGCTTCCTTAATCTTGTGAATCCATAATTTTTTTTTTTTTATGGCGTCTCACCAGGCTAGTGTGATCTCAGCTCACTGCAACCTCTGCCTCCTGGGTTCAAGCGATTCTCTTGTCTCAGCCTCCTGAGTAGCTTGGAGTAATGGGCACACACCACCATGCCCAGCTAGTTTTTTTGTGTATTTTTAATAGAGACAGGGTTTCCCCATGTTGGCTAGGCTGGTCTCGAACTCCTGACCTCAGGCGATCTGCCCACCTTGGCCTCCAAAAGGGCTGAGATTACAGGCATGAGCCACCTTGCCCAGTTAAATGTGGGGGTCTTAATGAAGACGCTGCCTTGTGGCCAGTCAGATGCTATCAGATCAATCAAACAAGTAACCAGGGTTCTGAACTAAAGGGCAGAGGAAGGGTTGTTTGCCAACTTGCTAATTGCTCTTCTGGGCTGGGGGCAACTACCTGGTTCAGGTGCTCCTGAGCCTCCTGGGGCCACCACTCCTTCAGGCTGCACCTGCTCTGGCCCAGCTACCTCCCCTATCCCTGTCTGTCTCAGGCTCCCTCAGGCTAATTTCTAGCCTCTCTTTTCCTATTAAGAAAGTAATTACCCCAAGTGGCCAGCAGCCTCCTCCTTCCCTCTCTGCCCCAGTCTGTGCCCCTCTGCTCTCTGTACCCTCACCTCATGGTCCTTGGTGGTCAGGTTGATCATAAGACCACAGCCCCCACCTCCGCCACAGATGACCTCTGGCTTTGACCCCAAGGCACCCTCAACCACTTGACAGACAAGCCTGTCTTTCTCTAGCGTGGGAGAAGTCAAGGGTGCCCCTCAGTACTTCATGTCACACACACTCCCACCCTCAGGCCTCTTCTGACCCTCCTGGCACCTCCTGCCCCACTTCCTTTCACACTCTCCAACTTACACAGCACCCACGAATGTGGCTAAAGCTGCCCCATTGGGGTGACCTTGAAGGAAGCAGAAGATGGCTCTCCCAGGCTTTGGGGAAAGCCTCCCAGGAAACTGCTCTGTCCACCATCAGCAGGACCCCAGGGACCTCACCCTTCAATAATCACCCACCCCCTGCCTGGAGAGTGGGGCCCAGGGATCTCATGCCCCAAGGCTATTCTGGCCTGGGAAGTCTGGTCCCAGGACTGACTCATTCAGAGGTGGCCTCAGGGTTGTCCCCTCACCACCTGAGCTCATTCCATCAAACAAATATACCTTAACTCATGAGTGGGCGTGGCTGGAGCCAGACTGCCTGGGTTCAAATCCCACCTCTGCCTCTTCCTATTTGTGCTACCTTGTGCAAGGTGCTTTACCTCCCTGTGCTCTGAGAGCAGTGCCTGGCACATTGGACACTCCAGATAAGTATTTGTCATTACTGAGCATCTACCATGTGCCAGGCACTGTGCTGGGACATGGTCCTGCCCTCAAGAAGCTCACAGTCTGGAGGGAACTTGGTTGGATTCAGGAGTCCTCCAAATTCTCTCAAGACCCCAAGAAGGGGAAGGAAGAGAAAGCTCTGAACTGCCCTGGCTCCTTGAGGAACCACCAGTAGCTGCCCCGCGACCCAGATCAGAACTCCTGGCACTGTGCAGGTAAGAACTTGATCTTGACCAGTCCCATCCTGCCTGTAGGAGGCATGGGGGTGGGGAGGAGGCAAGAGGGCGCTCTCAGGGAGCACCAGGTGGGTGGAGAGCTTTTCTCATCACCTGAGAGTGCCCCGCGCCCTGTTCTTCCACCTACTCCCATCCTTGTTTCTGCTTGAGAGGGTCTGCTGGTTTCAGCAGAGGCTATGCCCAGGATGTGGTGGGTGGGTGGCACAGGACAAGGTGGGTGGTTTCCAGGGCACCAGGTAATGCCAGTGTGTCTGGACTCTTAGCTGGAGGGTCCAGGAATGGTGCATTGTGCCAGGGCCATGCCAACTGCAGGCAGCTGCCTGGGAACCAGGAAAGCCTTGTGCTGCCGGGGGTGCTGGCCGTCACCCTGCAAAACCCCATCAGATGCTCCCGATAACAGGCTTCCGCTGCAGGCCGTTTGCATGGTGAGTGCGCCCTTTGTGCTTTCATCTCAAACATCTGTCTACCTCTGCTGGCCCTCACTGATCCCCCCCACACACAAATACACACACACGCACTCATACTCTCACACACATTCACACTCACACATACACACCCCCACACACATACTCATACACACGTACACTCACGCATATACACATTCACACACATTCTCATGCATATACACACTCACACACACACTCACACCCCTATCTCCTTCTGTGGTCTCTACTCCTGACCTCTTCCCAGCAGCAGGGAGGTGGGTGAGGGCAGTGCCCAGCCTAGTAAGAGAGGGCACCATGGCCCTGGGCAGCCCTTCTTTGAAAGTGGGTGCTCAATACCACCTCCAGGCTTCTCTCCCCTCCTGCTGTTACACGGGGAGGCCCCAGATTTCCCATACTATGAGCACACCCTCCCCTCCACCTTCCAGATGTCTTTCTCCTCTACAGCACCTAGAGCCACCTTGCACCTCCTCCATGACGTCTTGCAGCCAGGGAAATTCAGAAACTACTGTTTCCTACCTTCCTACCTTTATGCCCAACTCTCTCCAGCCCGTCTTTTCACTTACTCGCTCATTCCCTTATTTTATTAACTGAGTATCAGTAAACAAAAGTACAACTATAAAGGATTTTTTGGCCAAGCATGGTGGCGTGCACCTGTAGCACCAGCACTTTGGGAGGCCAACACAGACGAATCACTCGAGCCCAGGAGTTTGAAACCAGCCTGGGCAACGTAAGTGAGGTCCTGTCTCTACAAAATTAAAACTTAAAAAATTAGCTGGGCATGGTGGCATGTGCCTGTGGTCCCAGCTACAGGCTGGGAGGATCGCTTAAGCCCAGATCAAGGCTGCAGTGAGCTGTGATCACATCAATGCACTCCAGGCTGGGTGACAGAGTGACACCCTGTCACATACACCAAAAGGGACTTTTCTGAGCGTCAGCTTTGTGCCCCATCCACCCACAGACCTTGAGAACACTTGTTCCTCCTGTCTGGCTCCCCCACCCCTAGATCCAGCCTTCCTTTTCTCCCCAGCTCTCATCCTCTGTCCCCACAAACCCACCCTGAGGACTGAATCTGTTCACACCTCCCCACTGGAGCCCGCCCCACAGCCTTGTCCTCCACCCATCCCTGACTCAGAGGAAAGAGCCGGGTCCAGCTGTGGGCTCTGGGTCTCCAAGCACAGCCCCATTTCCTGTCTCACAGCCGCAGACTGGGCTGCCTGCAGGGATGGCATGGGGAAGACATGCTCAGGGCTGAATGGGCAGCTCACAGCTCGCATGGGGAGCATGCTTTGCATCTCAACAATGCCTGGCATTTACAGCGTGGCTAGTTCAACATCTGCAAAGGAAATGCTTCCTCCTTCCTCCTGTCTCTCTCCCTCTCTTCAGGCTCAGCTGAAGCCAAGGAGGGGAAGCCTTTGTCCCTGGCATGCATGTGTCAAGTGGCACAGTGACTACAGAGGATCCCCAGTCATTCCTGCACAGAACGATCCATCACCTCTACGAGTCCGTGACTATAAATATCTCCCCCAGTACCTAGGCTTAGTCCAAATGTACACCATTCAAATCATTATATGTTAGAGCTGGAGAAACTCTTTAGGGTCCCCTGGCTCAGAAGTTTTGCTCTGCTGGCTCCTGGGAGGTGTCCTGGAGGCTGCTGCAGGGAAGCAGGAGGGCTAGGGTGAGCCAAGTGTGTAGTTCTCTGCTTTGACCTATCTGGTGCCCCACAAGTTCACGCAAGATTGGTAGTACAAGGTGACCCACTGACTTGGTAGCAGGGCTGGGTGTGAGGCCCAGGTCTCTTCATTGCTCCCACCAAGCCTGGCAGTTTCTGCTTGCAGCCCCAGCCCTTCAGGGAAGCCAAATCAGCATCACCACATCAAACATTTAAGGTGGTGGAAACACAAGACAGCTAGGTTTTGAGGGAAGGAAGCCTGGTCAGGACTCCTCTGACCCCCTGGGTAGCCTAAGGGTGGGACTTCAGGAAGGGATAGAAAGACCCTCTGTTTAAAGGCTACTTTCCCTGGTCTGAAACTCAGTCTCTTTTCAGCGAAAAGTCAGAAATCAGGCTTACTGAAGTGGCCTGCCTATTCATACTAAAGTGTGAGAGTCTTCTGCAATACCAGTGCTTGAGAACATACTTGGCTAGGCAGAGGGAAGATCAAAGGAGAGGGCCTGGCATATGAAGAGAGAAGGAGCTTGGGGAGCTTGGTTTGGGGATGTGGAAGTGGTGGGTGGGAACTTCAGGGAAAGGCAAATCGTGGCTGAAGCCGCACTTCCAGTGGCAAGCTCCTACCCAACCAGGGGTCCTGGCTGGGTGACTCCAGCCAAGTTACTTAACCATGACAAGCTGACCAACTAACTAGCTTGGCAGGCTCTTAAATGCACCCTGGGCTCTCTGATCACCTTCTTCCCATGCACAGGCAGGCTCAGGCTGGGCTTGAGCCCTGGAAGGGCCAGGTCCCTGGGCAATGCCCTGTGGGTGACCCCTCGATGCTGAGGAAAGTGCCATTGTCCGCACAGGCTCTAGGCAGAGATGTCCCATGCTGCAGATTCCACTTGTTCTCCTGCAGGTCCCATGGATGGCCCATACCCCCCACCCAGCTCTAGGGACAGCAGGAACCTCCCTGCCTGATCAAGGATCCATCCAGAGTAGTCCAGGACACCCCCTGGGATGGACACAGTTGTGAGCAGTTCCCTTGGAAACAGAACCACTAGGACCGTCCTGAACCCAGAGCCAGCCAGAGCTGGAGCACGGGGCCTCTCCCCTCAGCCAGGCTAGTCTCTCCCTTGTCCTCTGCCATGTCTAAGTTGGTCCCCCCTCCATGCTGTAACCTCTGCCTGGGATACCTTCTCCCAGTCCAAAAGCCTTCATGGATCCCCTGGAATCTTCTACAGCCACCACCTTTGTTAACACTTGACTAAAAATGCAGAGAATGGGAAAGGGGATCCTGAGGTCCCACACAGCATGCTGTGATGTGTGTTTGCCTCCTCTAGGAAGCCCTCCTTATTTACCAGCCCCATCCCCCTCTAACCATCCTCTTTCTTTGTCTTCTCCCACTTTTGTGGAAACAGTACCATCAGCTCTGCATGGCTGACACTTCTTTCTTCCTCTTCAAAGCTGTATCCTGTAAGCTCTTCGGCAGAGGCCATGGTTTTCCATACCCTGATACCCTGACATCCATTATTTCCCAGTCCAGATACCTGCCCCCGCCAAGCAGATGCTCCACAGACACCTGCTGGCTGCATATTATGATGCCCCTTAGATGTCTAACCCCATGCAAAGAGTGCAGCTCGGGGCTCTCCGTCAGCCTCTCTGCGGTCCCACCCTGCTGGCCTTGCTGTGGTCTCTACCACCTAACGCCTCAGGACCAAACCTTCCCAGGCTCTGGCTGGGGGGGCTTTGGGAGGGCTTGGCTCTGGAGGAAGCTGCCTGTAGCCACGCCCTCCCCATCCGGAGGCTGTGATTCCTAGTGCACGCTCTCCCCAGTGCCAGATCTCGGGGCCATCTGGCTCTGATCCTCAGCCCCTGTGGGACCCTGTACCTCGGAGTCTGAAAGTCAGGCTGATTCCCTCTGAACTTCAGTTCCTGGGAAGGAACCATGCTTGGGTAGCCTGGTGACACCAAGCAAGGACCAGCCAAGAAACTGGCCTGGGCTTCGGCTGGGCACACAGTGGCTCATGCCTGTAATCCCAGCACTTTGGGAGGCCGAGGCAGGTGGATCACTTGAGGTCAGGAGTTTGAGACCAACCTGGCCAACATGGTGAAACCCCATCTCTACTGAAAATACGTAAAAATCAGCCAGGCATGGTGGCGGATGCCTGTTGTCATAGCTTCTGGGGAGGCTGAGGCAGAATCACTTGAACCTGGGAGGCAGAGGTTGTAGTGAGCCAAGATCACGCCATTGCACTCCAGCCTGGGCAATAGAGCAGGACTCCTTCACAGAAGCAAAACAAAACAAACAAAAACTCGGCTTGCATAACCTCTCGTGGTGACATGGGCTCCAAGTTTGCCACAGGTTCACAAACCTTTATCCACAATCCCAAATTCCAGGAAACTCAGAAAACTACAGGTTTTGTTTGTTTGTTTGTTTGTTTTTAACAATTGTGGTCAACTCATATGGCTGCAAGCCCTGACCTGAATCAGGGAGAATATCATGGTCTTTATTTATTCCAACCTGTAGACGTCTTCCTGCAAAAATAATGCCGTCTGATTACAGGCGCTGCCCTAGACCTTGCTAGAGGCGCTGTGAGCCACAGAATACACAACACATTACCTTGCTAGACTCTTAATTTTTTAGTTTTTATTTTTTAATTTTATTTTTTTCTGCCTCCCCTACCTCCTATATTACCTTTCTTTCTTTCTTTTCTTTCTTTCTCTTTCTCTCTTTTTTTTTTTTTGAGAAGGAGCTTTGCTCTTGTTGCCCAGGTTGCAGTGAAATGGCACGATCTCGGCTCACCCGCAAACTCCACCTCCTAGGTTCAAGCGATTCTCCTGCCTCAGCCTCCCAAGTAGCTGGGATTACAAGTGGCTGCTACCATGCGCAGCTATTTTTGTATTTTTAGTACATATGGGGTTTCATCATGTTGGCCAGGCTGGTCTCGAACTCCTGACCTCAGGTGATTCACCCACCTCGGCCTCCCAAAATGATGGGATTACAGGCATGAGCCACCCTGCCTGGCCTACTTTTCTAAAATTCAAAAACAAATGTTGAATTCTGAAAGCATCTGGTCTCAATGGGATTGTAGCATCAGGAAAAACAAACCCTCTGGTCTTGCCCTAAAACCAGCCTCTTGGAAGTTTTGAGGACTGACCAGAGCTTGGTAGTTGAAGTCTTTCTGGCTCTAAGACTCTTCGCCCTCCTCTTCAGCCTTCTTCTCTCCACTGAGGGGTTTGGGTGTGGAAGAGGCTGCCCTGTCCTCCCAGCTCATCTCTGCTGCTACCAGTATGCTGTGAAGCAGTGGGTGTGGCTGATTTCTGGAGTCTGTTGGGGGTAAGTCTCTGCTCTCTGCTTTGTGTCCAATTCCCAACCTGACAGAAGCCAGGCCATGGCTCCCAGCTGGCCAGGCCTAGGTGAGGTAGTATGTGCCCCAGAGAGCCCCGTGGAGGCAGAAGATGAAGGAGTGAATGGAACAGGGCACGGAGGGAGATTCGGGGGAAATGGTGGGGAGGAAGGGCCAGCAAAAAGGAGAGGGCACTGTCCACCAAGACATTCACTGCAGACCAGAGAGCAGTGCTAGGGACTGTGGGACTCAGCCAACAGCAGGGCCCCAAGGTCTCTACAAAGGGAAGCTACAAGTGAATTGAAGACATGAGCACCTGGAAAATTAGCTAACGAGCCAAGAGTTTGAGCCACGCAGGGCCAGAGATGCCCAGAACTTGTGCCAAGTGCAGGGCCTGGGCCACAGAGTCAGGGCTTAGAGGGGCAGAGCTACCCTAGGGGGACAGGCCTGCAGCTGGGTTTCCACTGGCAGCATAAGGAAGAGATGAAGAGGCTGGCTTGGATTCTGACAGATTAGAATTCAAGCCTCAGTGCTGTTAGGCACTAGCTCTGTGACTTCGGGCAAGGCACTTGGACTCTCTGAGTTTCCCCCAAACACGTACACCTGTAAATGAGGATAACTGGCCAGATATGATACCTTGTGCTGTAATCCCAGCTTCTCAGAAGGCAGAAGCAGAAGAATTGGTTGAGGCCAGGAGTTCAAGACTAGCCTGGGAAACATAGTGAGACCTCATCTCTTAATAAAAATAAAATAATTAGCCAGGCATGGTGGTGTGCACCAGTATTCCCAGCTACTCAGGAGGCTAAGGTGGGAGGATAGCTTGAGCCCAGGAATTCAAGGCTGCAATGAGCTATGATCATGCCATTGCACTCTAGTCTGGGTGACAGAGCAAGAACATATTTCTCTAAAAATGAAAAAATAAGTGAAATTTTAAATGAGAATTATCTCAGCACCTACCTCCTGGGTTGCCACAGTGTGAGGTGAAGTACTGTATATAAAGTGCTGAGCACAGAAAAGGCTGGGTTTGTTCTGAATTGTACAGTGGCTGGGATACAGGCTCAGAGAGGAAGGAACAGATGTCATCACCAAAGACCCTTCTTAACTCAGGCTGCTGTATGGCAGACCACTAGATTTCTTGAAATCTTTATATAGAGATAGCATTTTAATACTTTTACATATGTGTATTTAACCCTTACAACAAGCCTAAGGGATCAAGATTAGCCCGTTTTACAGATGAGAAAAAGTCAGAATGGTTATCTGACTTGCCCTGGGTCAGTCAGTAAGTGGTAGATGGAGATTTGAACTCTGATCTGTATGACTACAAGCCCAGTGCTCCTGACACTATAACAGGGCCTTGGGCCACGTCCCATCCTACTCATGCTGATGCCAGGGTGGAAGTCACTCTCACAGCACTTGCCCCTCCTCCACTTGCGCCCAACTTCCACCTGAGCACATAATGCCAAAGGCACCAGGACTGCTTTTCCTTAGGAGATTCCAGCTCAGGAGTCTGCTGGCCCCACTTTCCTCCTCTCCTCCTTCCTATTCTCAGCCACAGAAAGTCCACTGTCATCCACTGAAGAGGCTAGACTCTCAGACCAACTCTGGAGCCCAACACCTCAGGGATTACAGCTCAGCCAGGGACCAGCTGCCTAAATTCCTTTCCAAAACACAATGATTCTTATCAGCGATGTTTGGCTTTCAATCCACCGCCCCAACAAAAGCAGTAAAATTTCTTTTACCCCTTCTTCCCTCCAACTATGTTTTTCTCAGGCCCCAATTCAATTTCTAAAAATGTGGGGGTTTTAAAAATAAAAACAATATTATCCAAATACCTAAGGCACATAGGAAGAATTTCTTTTTTTAAATATTCAATGCCTGTACACTGAAAACTAGAAAACACTGCTGAGACAAATTACAAAAACCCTAAATGGAAAGATATGAGCTCTGTGGGAATCAGCAGACTCAATATTGTTAGAAAGTCAATATTCCATAAGCAGATGTATAGATTCAATGCAATCCCAGTCAGAATCCCAGGAGCCTTTCTTGTGGATATTGACAAGTTACTACTGAAATTTATGCTGAAATACAATGATCCTGAATAGCCAATGCAATTTTGAAAATGTGGTGCACAGTTAGAGAACTTATAATACTTAGATTCCAGACTTACTATAAAGCTATAGTCAATACAAAAGGCTTATTGGGGAAAAAATTTTTTTAAAGCTACAGTAATCAAGGTTGAATAGTATTGGCATAAGGATAGGCATAGAGATGAATGCAACAGATTAGAGCATCCAGAAATAGGCCCACACATATTGATGAGCAATGAAGATGACAGTGGAGAAAACATCATCATTTCAACAAATGGCACTGAAACACATGGACATCCATATGCAAAATAATAAGCTTGCCCCTTACTCCATGATGTACACACTAGTTAACTCAAAATGAATCATAGACTTAAGTGCAAAAGCTAAAATTGGGCATGGTGGCTCCTGTCTGTAATCCCAGCACTTTGGGAGGCTGAGGTAGGTGGATCGCCTGAGGTCAGGAGTTTGAAACCAGCCTGGGCAACATGGTGAAATCCCATCTCTACTAAAAATACAAAATTAGCCAGGCATGGTGGCAGGTGTCTGTACTCCTAGCTACTCGGGAGGCTGAGACAGGAGAATCACATGCACCCAGGAGACAGAGGTTGCAGTGAGCCGAGATCATGCCACCGCGCTCTAGCCTGGGCAACAAGAATTAAACTCAAGAAAGTAAAGAAAAGAAAAGAAAAGAAAAGAAAAGAAAAGAAAAGAGAAGAGGAGAGGAGAGGAAAGGAAAGAAAGAAAGAAAAAGAAGGAGAGAGAAAATTATAAAGATTCTAGAAAATACAGCTAGGTGCTGTAGCTTATGCCTATAATCCCAGCAGTTTGAGAGGCCGAGGCAGGAGAATTACTTGAGCCCAGGAGTTTGAGATCAGCCTAGGAAACATAGCAAAACCCCCTATCTCTACAAAAAATAAAAATCTAGCTGGTACATGCCTGTGGCCCCAGCTACTCAGGAGGCTGAGGCAGGAAGATCACTTGAGTCCAGAAGGTCGAGGCTGCAGTGAGTCGTGATTGTGTAACACATTTAGTTTCCTAGTGGGAACTATTTACACCCATCATTCCTTTAGAGTCATATAGTGGCTCTAAAGGAATGGCTCTGAGGATCACATGAGAGAAGGGGCTGTATGAGAAAGTGATTTGTAAACTGCAATACTAGTTATTATGTTTTTAATCACCATCAACAGAATTGGGCTCTAGCCTCACTCAAAAGCAGCAGAAGGAACTCCAGCCTGGATGATGGAAAGAGATCATTTCTAAAAAAAAAAAAAAAAAGGAAAACATAGGAAGAAATCTTTGCAACTTTTGGGTAGGCAGAGATTTCTTGGATAGGACACCAACAAAGCACAAACCATACAAGAAAAGGTTGATACACTGGACTTCATCAAAATTAAAAACATCTGCTCTTCAGAAGATACCAATAAGAAAATGAAACAGCAAGTCACAGGCAGGAATAAAATATTACCAATACTTCTAACAAAGACTTGTATCCAAAATATGTAAAGAACTCTTAGGCTGGGTGCAGTGGCTCACATCTGTAATCCCAGCACTTTGGGAGGTTGAGGCAGGCAGATCACCTGAGGTCAGGAGTTCAAGACCAGCCAGGCCAACATGATGAAACCTTATCTCTACTAAAAATACAAAAATTAGCCCAGCTAATTTTGTGGTGGTGCATGCCTGTAGTCCCAGCTACTCAGGAGGCTGAGCCACAAGAATTGCTTGAACCCAGGAGGCAGAAGTCGCAGTGAGCCGAGATTGCATCATTTCACTCCAGCCTAGGCGACAGAGTAAGACTCCATCTCAAACAACAGCAACAAAAACAACAAAATATATAAAGAACTATTAAAATAAGTAACTCAATGAAATGATATTCAAATATACACATGAAAAAATGTTCAAGGCACCATTCATCAATGGGGAAATACAAATTAAAACCACAATGTGATATTACTACATACCTATGAAAATGCCACAGTTAAAACTTCCAATAGCTGACACTAGAATATGGAGCAACTGGAACTCTCATACATTCCTGTGTAAAATGGTAAAACCACTCTGAAAAACACCAATTCTACAAGTCATGCATATATCAACCATATGATCCACAACCCACTCCTAGACAGTTATCCAAGAGAAATGAAAGCATATACCCACAAAAAGAGATATACATGGATGTGCATACCTGCTTTATTTGAAATAGTCCAAAACTGCAAATAACTCAATTTTTTTTTTTTGAGACAGAGTGTTGCTCTGTTGCCCAGGCTGGAGTGCAGTGGCACAGTCTCAGCTCACTGCAGCTTCTGCCTCCTGGCTCCAAGTGATTTTCCTGCCTCAGCCTCCTGAGCAGTTGGGATTACAGGTATGCACCACCACCACCACCATGCCCATCTGATTCTTGTATTTTTAGCAGAGACAGGTTTTCACTATATTGGTCAGACTGGTCTTGAACTCCTGACCTCAAGTGATCTGCCACTTTGGCCTCTCAAAGTGCTGGGATTACAGGCATGAGCCACTGCACCCAGCCAAAATAACCCAAATATCTATCAAGTGGGGACATGAATAAACAATTTGTGGTACAGCCATACGAAGGAATACTCAGCCATAAAAAGGAATGGGCTATTGCTGTATTCTACGACATAAATGAATCTCAAAAACTTTATGCTAAGCAAAAGAATCCAGGCATAACAGGCTACATACTGCATGATTTCATTGATATAAACTTCTAGAACAGGCAAAACCAACATATAGTGACTGAAAGCAGAGAAGTGGAGTAGCCGGGGCTGGTGGGAGAGGATTGATTACAAAGAGGCATAAGGGATCCTTTGGGATGGTGGAAATGTAGTCATTGTAGTCACCACAAATGTGTTACACAGGTGTATAATTTGTTAAAACCAAAACTGTACATTTAAAAATGCATGCATTGGCTGGGCACAGTGCTAGCACTTTTGAAAGCTGAGGCAGATGGATCACCTGAGGTCAGGAGTTCAAGACCAGCTTGACCAACATGGTGAAACCCTGTCTCCACTAAAAATACAAAAACTAGCCAGGCGTGGTGGTGTGTGCCTGTCATCCCAGCTACTTGGGAGGCTGAGGCAGGAGAATCACTTGAACCTGGGAAGTGGAGGTTGCAGTGAGTTGAGATCATGCTACTGCATTCCAGCCTGGGTGACATAGTGAGACTCCATCTCAAAGAAAAAAAAAATGCATGCATTTCATTGTATATAACAATGATTTAGGGGGAAATAAAGGTTATGTTTTGTTTCTCCAGTGGAATTACAGTAATGACACTTCCACCACCTGGGATGATGTTTAGAACCCCAGCAACTAGAGAATGAGCCTAGACTGAGCACTTAGCACGTATACACCAGGCACCCCATCCAGCCATTCCCTTCATTGTTTCAATTAAGCCTCACCCTTGCCCCTCAGATGGGTGTTCCCATAACCCTAAGCTCAACAAGGTTAAGACATTTGTCCAAAGTCACAGAGCTAGCAACAGGCAAAGCTGGGATTCACTATCCTATGCTTTCATAAACTTCTCAATACTGTCCCTAGAGAGGAAAGAAACTCGATGAGTGCAGAAGTCACACCCTGAAGAAACATCACTAAAGTTAACTATGATTTTAAAAACTGCATCCACAGAAACTATTTCTAGTTACAAAGCCATTGAGATGACTTAAAGACTGGATTGGGGGCCACACATGGTGGCTCACACCTATAAGCCGAGCACTTTGGGAGGCTGAGGTGGATCACTGGAGGTCAGGAGTTCGAGCCCAGCCTGACTAACATGGTGAAACCTCGTTTCTACTAAAAATACAAAAATCAGCTGGGTGTGGTGGTACACACCTGTAATCCCAGCTACTTGGGAAGCAGAGGCAGGAGAATCTCTTGAACCTGGGAGGTGGATGTTGCAGTGAGCTGAGAACGTACCATTGCACTCCAGCCTGGGTGACAGAGCAAGACTCCATCTCTAAATAAACAAATAAATAAACCTGGATTGAGTAACTGCACCTGCCTTGTGGCCAGCTCATCACATAATGCAGTGCATTTCATTTATACGACATCACAGAAGTTAACATCTGTGGAATTTTTAGGCACTCAAAGCCAAAATAAAAGCTCTTCGGTAATCCTAGACTTCCAGACCCAGGACCAGGCCTGTTAACTTTAGGGAACTTTAGGACTTCCAGGTGCTACTGACCTT
The DNA here is from genome assembly GCA_963574635.1 of Cheracebus regulus. Lineage (NCBI taxonomy): Eukaryota > Metazoa > Chordata > Mammalia > Primates > Pitheciidae > Cheracebus > Cheracebus regulus. The sequence continues at coordinate 16,551 of CAUYQU010080131.1, forward strand.
GGAGACGAGTGACTTGATCAAGGACAACATAGAGAGTGTCCCAGAGCCAGGACTAGCTCTGCCCCTGACCTCTGGTCCGCCTTCTGTCCCACTGCCATCATGCTGTTCTCTGCGCCCACCTGACAGCCGAGCAGGGGTCAGTGCACCCTGTCTCATTACTGAGGACAGAAAAGAATATGTGGCCTTGCTCATCCCATTATAGCCAAAAGGATCTGAAAGAGTCAATTAAGCAGGGAACGTAGGCTTCCTTCACTCACCCTCTGCAGCTTCTCTGCAGCCACTGCTGCCCTGGGGGAATCTCACTGCCTTTGCTCGGGAGGCTGCTCCCTGTAGGGTGAAGGGCTCAAACTGGAAGCAGGACATGGTTTCTATTCGGCCTCCCCCACCAATTCACTGTGTGACATCTGGTGACTCACTGAAACTTTCTGACCTTCAAGATTCCTTGTGGGAACTATTTACACCCATCCTACATGGCTCTGGAGGAATGGCTCTGAGGATCAGATGAGAGAGGCAGCTGTGTGAGAAAGTGATTTGGGCCGGCATGGTAGCTCACGCCTGTGATCCCAGCACTTTGGGAGGCTGAGGCAAGTAGATCACCTGAGGTCAGGAATTCGAGGCCAGCCTGCCCAACATGGTGAAACCCTGTCCTAGTTCTCAGAAGGCTTGAGATAGGAGAATTGCTTGAGCTCAGGAGGTGGAAGTTGCAGTGAACCGAGATCATGAGACTGCACTCCAGCTTGGGCAACAGAGGGAGACTCCATCTCAAAAAAAAAAAAAAAGTCATTTGTAATCTGCAGTACTATTTCTGTTTTTTTTTGTTGTTGTTTTTTTAAAATCACCATTAACAGAATTAGGCTCTAGGCTCACTCAAAAGCAGCAGAAGCAACAGCTGGCTCACTGGGGTTGGAGGGTCACCTCATCGGAAAAACTGGGATAATACATGCTGCTTGAAGCAGTGAGTTTTGGACCAGAGATCCTTCTGCGGTCACTTACAACTCTGAAGTCTATGATACTATGATTTGAAAGAGCCCAAGAAGATCGGCCTCACCTGCCCTCCTGATGTTTGCATTTTCTCTGATAAGGATGCCAAAGCACTTGGTGTTACAAGCAAATGCAAATGACTTGTGGAGGAAGGAAGAAGCATTGTGCCTCACTTGCCCACCCCAGTGTAAATGACTGATCCCGGATTCCTCCAGGAGAGCAAATGTGGATGGGAAGCTGGGAAACCTGGTCTAAGTCACAAGAGGGTTTCTTCACTGAGAGCTCAGGCTGAATCCTGTTTCCTGAGACCAAACACTTCACAGCATGAGACCCCAGTTTCAGCTTATTCTCTGAGTATCTGTCCTGCTCACCAGATTGGGGTGGTGGTGGCTTTTGTGTCCTTTGTCAGCACTTTCCAGCTGTGCTCCTGACCTGGAAGAAGTGGCTCAGATACTCACCCCTCTCAGCCCTAACCCAGGCCTATTCGACCATCTCACCTGTCATTTTCAAGGCTGCTCCTCGCTCAGATCCCTCAAATTCTAACCCCACACACTGCTGAGAACACCCTTCCTCTCCAACACAGCAGCTAGTGTGGTCCTCCTGGAATCCCTCTCCTCTGATCCCACCTGACTCTTGCCCCACCTCCAACCATAAAACCCAAGTAAACAAATGAATCGTGGAAATGAGCTGGTGTGTAAGAGGATATAGGTACCATTTGTCCTGTCCCTCTCCATTCCAGCTCAGAAAACTGATAGGGCCAGGACATCAAGATTCTATACCTGGTTTCCTTAATGAAAATAATCACTAGCCAGGCCTGGTGACTCATGCCTGTAATCCCAGCACTTTGGGAGGCTGAGTCTAGCAGATTGAGGTCAGAAGCTTGAGATCAGCCTGACCAACATGGTGAAACCCCGTCTCCTAAAAATACAAAAACTAGCTGGGCATGGTGGCACGCATCTGTAGTCCCAGCTACTCAGGAGGCTGAGGCAGGAGAATTGCTTGAACCCAGGAGACAGAGGTTGCAGTGACCCAAGATCGCATCGCTGCATTCCAGCCTGGGTGACAGAGGGAGACTCCATCTTGGAAAAAAAAAAAATCACTAGCATTAGTTGAGCATTTACTGTGTGTAAGACACTGTCCTAAGTGCTTTACATGTACTAGCTCAATCCTGTTATAAAATAGGCAGTATAATCTTCATTATACAGACTGAGAGACTGAGAGGTTAAGTGACTTGGCCAAGAACACACAGCTAGCAAGTGGCAAGACTGAACCCAGTTTGTGCCCTAGTGATGACATCCTGCCTGCCGAGGCAACAACCATTCCTTCAAGCCTGAAATCTTCAGGAAGCAACCATGTTGTGCACTGTTCTTGGCGTGGATTGCAAAAGGATCAGTCATATCAAGCTCAGCCCCTTCTTTGTACAAAAGGAGAAACTGAGGCCCAGAGACTGAGTGGTCTTCCCATGTCATTAGCAAGCGGAGCCCAAAGCTAGGGTCTGGGATGATGCCCTCCTCCCCTCTCCATATATTTCAGGGAAAGCCAGTGCCCACAGCCCAGATGTGTTTTAACCACAGGTCACGACCTGGAAATGAGCCCACAGCCCTTACTCCAACCTGGGCAGAATTTCTCAGACCTTCACATGCCTCTCCCTGGCTACTTCTTCAAAGTAGCCTTTAGTAGGTCACTTGCTTGGTGTTTTCTTGCCTTTCTGTATATACTCAGACTGTAAGCCTCCTATTGACTAGGGGTGAAGATTTTAAAAGAAGGCAAGGTTTAAAGCAACAGGCTGTACATATTGGAATTGGCTTTGAGTGGAGGGTGGGAAGGTGCCTTCCCTCCCATGATACCCACTCCCTCACCAAGTCCCTGCAATTCACGGTCAGACAAGAAGGAACATGGAAACAATTGCCCTATAACTTTTGATCCAAACATTCCCCTCATAGTTCCTGTCCCTCTCTCTCCCTAGTGTTACCTGCCCGACTCTCCCCCACCGTGATCCTCCTTTTCCAACTATGTACACACACACACACACACACACACACACACAGACACACACAGACACGTGCAGACACACACTGGGCCCTCTCACTCTTTCCGGCGTTCTCCTGAGAAATCACCCCATGCCAGGTCTAAGATGCGGTCGGGTTTCCCCAGCGCATGGTTCCTTCCTGCGTTTGTAGCTGGCGTCTCACCGTCCGAGGCTTCCCTTATTCCCTGTGGACGCACACGATTCTCTGCCCTCCGACCGGGAACAGCCCACCCCACCCATCCACCCAGCCCTCTCGGTCTCCGATCCGCAGGGCGAAGGCGGAGGGTAGGGAAGGAGTCCGAGGCAAGGACGGCTCGACGCGCCCAGGATGGCTGCAAACGGGGTACCGGCGTGAGGATCCCAAGAGGGCATCAGAGCGCGGGGCTGACGCCTGGACGGGCGGGGCCGGGGTCCGAGGCACGCGCAGAGTCCGAGACCCGGCAGGGTGAGGACAGCGGCGGCGGAGGGGACCAGAAACTCGGACACCGAACAGGGCGATGGGTTCGGAGCCGGGGAAGCCAGAGACCGAGCTCAGGGCGCAAACTCCCACTGAGAGGTGGGCTGGGTCGCGTGGAGCTAGGATCTGAGTTCGAGACCTCTGCAGGGCCAAGGACAGCGGGAGGGAAAATTGACCCAGCTGTAGCGGGAAAAGGGGGAGGCGGGCGGGCCGGGGAGCGGGCAGAGGGCGCGGCGGGCACTGACCCGAAGTAGGAGGCGGCGGCGGCGGGCAGCGCCAGCAGGCAGAACCCGGCCAGGGCCAGCGCGGGCGGGGGGCGCATGGTGCCGGCGGCGCGGCGCCCTCTAGCATCTCCTCACGCCGCTCAAACTCGCAGCGCCGCCACCAGCCGCCCGCGGGGCTTTAAACCCGGGTGGGGCGGAGCAGACGGCTCTGGGGGAGGGAGCAGATCGGGCGGCGCCCCAACCCCGGGCAGCGAGCCCCCCGCCCCATTGGCCCCACCGCTCTCGCCCCGCCCCATCGCGGGTGGGGCCGCCGCCCCGGGCCCGCCCTGCCCCATTGTCCCGCCCTCCGGTCCCAGGTGAGCGCTCACCTGGCGCCGCGCCCGCCCGAGGTCGCGGTGGCGGACCGTGGAGACCCCCGGGCCGGAGAGGCTGGGAGGAGGGTACGAGGCGGGGACGGAGGAGATTCTGCCTCTCCGGGGTGGGGCGGAGGCAAGCGCAATAGCTTCTCCGAGGTAGAGATGGTGGAGGGTAAGAGAGATGCACCTGGAGTCGGTGGAAAACCTGGGTCATTGTCCGCCCTCCTGCCCAGCGAGTGCGGGTCTCTTCGCCGCAATCCCCGGACTCAGGGCAGGGCCGGATCCTGACGCAGAACCGCTCTCTGGAATCGGGGGAAACGCATGTTCATTGGCTCGGGGGACTCTGAGGCCGGGCAAATGGAGTCCCCAAGGGAACTCCTGGTCAGAGGGGAGGGAGGAAAGGGCACCTTGTTTTTAAGCAGGAAAGTGGCTGTCACCGGTGAGGTGCGCAGCGTGGGCCTCCGTGGGCTTTTAATAAAATGCCGCTGATGTTCCCCAGCGCAGAAATCCAGAGGCAGAAATCCAGAGTGGACAGTGGGGCAGACAGAGCCTTGTGGGAGGAGGAACCCACTTTCCAAGGTGTGTAGATGCCAGAATCTCTGGTATATAGGGTGGTAGCTTCAAGTGTTGCGCCCCAAAGTTCTGTTTGCTTATTATTTTTTTTAAGTTTAACCCCAATTCCTGCACGAAGGGGCAGAGACCAAAGCAGTGGGTGGTATCTGTCTAGAAAGGAGACATACAACCAATGACCCAAGTGAGAGAGGTTTTGAGTCTCGAATGCTGGGTCAAATCAAGCAAAACAAAATATAACTTGCAATGAATGTCAAGATCTACATGTAAAGTTTCCAAAAAATCAGCCATGCATGTGGAACATCAGGTGACAGCGACCTTGGCTTTTCAGTGGACATCAGCATGGTAGGGGGATGGGAGAGGTGTGGGGAAGAGGTGGCTACTGTATTAGGTGGCATTAACAGAGGAAGCCACCACCTCTTTGGGCTCAGTTTCTCTGTCAAACCAGTGCAGTGATTAGGTGATCCAATGATTCCTAACAGCTCTGCCAGCCCTATCAAATCCCATGGTTCTATTTATTGAGGCCACATGGCCCAGTGTAACATGCAGAGACCTGGAGTCAAATCATGTAAGTTATGAGCCCCATATGAGATATGGATGATGAGAAATATCTAACAGGACTTTTGTGCAGATAAGATGTTAAATGCTGGCCAGGCGCAGTGGCTCACGCCTGTAATTCCAGCACTTTGGGCCATTAAGGCAGGCGGATCACTAGATGTCAGGAGTTCGAGACCATCCTGGCCAACATGGTGAAACCCCATCTCTACTAAAAATACAAAAATATTAGCTGGGTGTGGTGGCAGTGGCACGTGCCTGTAATCCGAGCTACTCGGGAGGCTGAGGCAAGAGAATCGCTTGAACCTGGGAAGCAGAGGTTGCAGTGAGCCGAGATCACGCCATTGCACTCCCACCTGGGCAACAGAGCAGGACCCTGTCTTTAAAAAAAAAAAAAAGGTGTTAAATGCCTAGCAGGTGCCACACCTAATATCAGTGATTGTTATACCTGCAGGCAGGACCAGGGATGTGATGATGTTTACACCCAGTTCTCGAGGAGGGATGACTGGGGTCTGATTTGTATCACTTGTTGATCTCTCTGCCTTAAATATTCCCATCATGGCTGACTTCATGCTACCAATGTGGCATCATTTCTGATCGCTGGAGTTAGGAAGAGATGTGCACAGTCAGCCCTACAGGCCAGCTGGAACCGGCTCCAGCATATCACTGGTAAGACTTTGAACCATGATCACGGAAGCTAAAGGATGAGGGGCCTGAGCTGGACCAGTATGTCAGAGAGAAGGAAGAGCCAGGGACTGGCAGATAGATCCCACCAGGCCCCAGCCACACCCCCTGGGCAGATGAGGAGGGAGTGGGTTGGATCAGGCTGCCCTAGCAGCTCCTCCTGTTCTCATGCTTGTGCATGGAGAAGGCAGGACACATTCTCCCAAAGTGACACCTCTTCAAAATTTCATGAAAGTTACATGTTGATGTCTGATGGGTAAACCTATGAATCAAAGAGACTGGAGGAAGCACCAAAGACTCAATGGAGACATCAGTGGTTAGAGAGTGAGAAACACGAGGAAGATATTGAGATGGATGCTCTTGAGCCAATGGTATGGCCCCACCCTTGGGCTCCTTCCTCCTGATGTTAGAACTGTACTAGATTTCTATCTGCTGGGTGCCCCCCCAGCTTGCCCATGGAGGCTTCAGGTTCTGCTTCTGCCTTTTTGGCCAACAAGGCTGCAGAGAACTGCCCAGATAATAGCTCCTTCTTGCTAATAATAATAATCATTCCATAGAAGTTCTTGTGTACCAAGCTCTGTGTGTGTGTGTGTGTGTGTGTGTGTGTGTGTGTGTGTGTGTGTGTGTGTATGTGCGCATGTCAGGCTTGGCTCACAGTCTCACTAAAGCCTCAGCCCTCTGGGAGGCTGGGACAATCATTAACACCATTGCACAGATGAAAAAACAGAGGCTGGGAGGGCTTAAGTAACTGGTGTAGGTGGCCCAGCTGTAGTGGAGGCAGGAATTGAGCCCAGCCCTAGCTCAGTGGGACTGTCATTACTGGCTGTGGCTCTTGGTTGGCTGTGGCTGGCTCAGGACTCCCAGGCACAGCTTGACTCACAGATACCTTTGGATTATACATCCTTATAAAGCATCATTTACCTCCTAAATGTCCATCCCCAAGGGGCTCATAGCCTGGAGGGGAGCTGGCAGTAAAACATATCATCCCCGCAATTGTGGGATCCCCGAGGAAGGACATGAAGAGCAGCCCTTGGGACCTGCAGCCTGTGCCATCAATGATTTGTTGCTCTGTCACCTTCCCTCTGCCCTGTGGGCTCCTCAAGGGCCAGCTTGAGTTTTACTTCTCTCTGTGTCTCCAGAGCCTGGCACAGGTCCGAGCACATAGTAGGTACTCAGGAAACAAGTGTTGTTTTCAGCTTAAAACCCTGGTCTGTGGCCCTTTTATGGAGCTGTAAAGATGTAAAGTATCAGACAAACACAATGTGTGCTCATGGAAGGCCTTCCTGGGCTCAGACACAGGCTTCATAGTACACACACACTACAGCCCAAGTCCAGGCATTTGGTGACACACAGGCCCCCACAGCTCCCCCATGGGTGTCTGCATTCCTGGGCAGCCCCACAGCTGCTCCTGGGTCCACACGTTGATACAGGTATGCAAGAGAAGCATTCTTAGATATCCACATGCAGCTACCTGTCTCCATTAACCAGCCCAAGGCAGCCACTGCTCAGGGCTGGCGCCCTCTCCTTCTCTTGTGTGCATGTGCATGCTCGTGCGCGCGCGCGCACACACACACGTTGGAAGTCACAAACATGATGAGGCTGAAAGCTTTGCCATGGGCACATACCACATCAAATCTAGCCCCACATCAACTCCTCCTCCCAGCACCTTCCCCACCACCCGCCGCCAGCCCACCCTGCCTTAAGCAAACCCTCAGGAACCATCGTCTTTGGTTGACTCCAGACCTCCTGTGCCTCCCAAGAGGAAATGCAGTGGCTCAGGTTATCTGTCTCCTCTAATCTTCCTCAAACCTCTGGAAGTGAACTCTGCACCCAATAGGATGATGCCCCAGCAGCTCCAAGGGAAGATGCCCATGCTGACCTGAGACACAGCTGCCAGGAGGGCTGGTCCTGGGGAGCCCAGACAGGACTGGTGTGGGTTTGGGCTCACCTGTCCCTCTCCCTGTCCTTCCCATCCTCCCTGTGGCCTGGCCCTCTTGCCATAGTCTTATTCTGACTGGCTCTGTCCTGACCACTCCCAGCAGTCCTAGCCCCACATACTGGAACTGTATTGGCAATGCCCTTGCAACGCTCCACTAGCATTGACTCTGGAGCACCACTGTGAGGTAGTGTGTGGGCCATGATTGTCCCATTATACAGATGAGGACACTAAAGTCCAGAAAGATGAACGACTTCCTCAAGGTCATAGAACTCACTGGCTCTCATGAGTGGGAGACTTGATGTTTCTGGAACACACGACTGAAATAGGACTGAAGCTGAGTGGGCTTCAGAATCCCCTCTCGGGAACTCACAGCTATACTTGAAAATGACAAAAAAAGGGGACAGAAAAGGACACCAAAATGTTAACAGTGGCTGCCTTGGAGGTTGGGAGTGTGGGTAAGAAGTGTTTTACCCTTTCATTTTCCTAGTTTTCTATTACAAGCAGGTTTGACATCTATAACGAAAAAAATTACTGAAAGTGGGGAGGAGACAAATATAGAACAATAAATCTCCAACGGTGGAACTTGAAGCATTTGCAGGAAAGGTATTTGGGAGCGGCAGGGCAGTATTTCTGGACTGGAGTCCTCTGTGACAGTCACTCATCTGTCTTTCTGTGGGAAGAGCCCCTGTCCCCTCTTAGGGAGCTCACTCCAGAGCTGACAGAGCTCAGCACTCCCCATGGCAGTTCCAGCTGGAGGCCTTCTCACTTCTGTTCCTTCCTCCCTCCCTCTTCTTCCTCACAGAACACTGTGAGTTGTGTATGAGGAGGGTTGTGGGACCGACTCTTTCTCACCCCTTGCCTGTCCAAGGCCGTTCTCCAGCCCTTGATAAAGCAGCATCCTTGAGCACAGCTAAGGGAGGCTGAATGCAGAGAAGAAGCCCTTTGTGGCCGGGCACACACCTGTAACCCCAGCACTTTGGGAGGCTAAGGCAGGCAGATCACGAGGTCAAGAGATCGAGACCATCCTGGCCAACATGGTGAAACCCCGTCTCTACTAAAAATACAAAAATTAGCTGGGCGTGGTGGCACGTGCCTGTAGTCCCAGCTACTCGGGAGGCTGAGGCAGGAGAATCACTTGAACCCAGGAGGCAGAGGTTGCAGTGAGCCGAGATTGTTTCACTGCACTCCAGCCTGGCAACAGAGCAAGGAAAAGCTCTTTGGTGTCTCCTTACCCAGCCATGCTTCTGTGGCCAAGGCCAGCAAGCTTTTTCCTGGAAGCCCACCTCGACTGACAGCTCCTGGTTCTACAACCTTTATTGGCATAACTGTACTCTGTGCCAGTGCCTATGTTGATACACACTGCCCTTGAGTTTGGGAGATTAGGCGTCCCTGCTATTTGTAGCTCACAGACACCTCAAGATCTGAGACCCTGTCCCCTCTTTCTTTTCTATCCCACACCTCTTCCCATAGTGGTACTGAGTTTCAGCCCACAGTAAAGAGACTGTTAAATAACTGAATTAACGAATAAAGAACTGAATGAATGAACACTGGACCCTGGACAGGTCAGACCTGACTTATTGATGGCTCCAAACCTGCCCCTGATTTTATCATGTTCATGAGAGACAGGATGAGCCGTCTACACTGACAGGGTTGGAACTAGTAGAAGTGCTTTGAGCAGTCCAGTTCTGTCTGGTAGTTATAGGTAAGTAAGTAGTGACCTGGAATGAAAATCTCAATTTCAGATAACATGGCCGGGCATGGTGGCTCATGCCAGTAATCCCGGCACTGTGGGAGGCTGAGGTGGGTGGATCACCTGAGATCAGAAGTTGGAGACCACCCTGGCCAACATGTCAAAACCCCATCTCTACTAAACACACAAAAATTAGCTGGGTGTGGTGGCAGGCGCCTGTAATACCAGCAACTCGGGAGGCTGAGGCAGGAGAATCGGTTGAACTCAAGAAGCTGAGTTTGCAGTGAGCCGAGACCACCGCTGCACTCCAGCCTGGGCGACAGAGCAAGACTCCATGTCAAAAAAAAAAATTCAGATAACTCACTCCATTGTCCCCCATAAGTCAATTCATATACATCAGGTGATATACATGTCCAAGCTCTGCCTGGGCACTGGGCTCACCATGAATATAACCCCCACCCCAGCCCCGGTTACCACTTCCAGGAGTATAGAACACAGTGAGATGACCTGGAGACCAGGAGACCCCTGGACAGGTAGCACAGGGCAGCAGGGTGTTCCATCTTCAACCATTGTGAAGTACCCTATGGGCAAAGCACTAATGAAAGACTCTATATTGGGGTTTACAACAGAAAGGGGTTCCAAGCAGGGCACAGCTATGGATATTGCTCAAAAGAAAGAAGAAGGAGGCCAGGCACTGTAGCTCACACCTGTAATCCCAGCATGTTGGGAGGCCGAGGCAGGCAGATCACCTGAGGTCATGAGTTCAAGACCAGCCTGGCCAACATGGTGAAACTCTGTCTATACTAAAAATACAAAAAATTAGCCAGGTGTGGTGGTGCACACCTGTAGTTGCAGCTACTCAGGAGGCTGAGGCAGGAGAATCACTTGAACCCAGGAGGCGGAGATTGCAGTGAGCAGAGATCCCACCACTGCATTCCAGCCTGGGCAACAAGAGCAAGAAAAAAAAAAAAAGAAAGAAGAAAGAAAGAAGAATGAAAGAAAGAAAGAAAGAAAGAAAGAAAGAAAGAAAAAGAAAGAAAGAGGAAGGGAGGAAGGGAAGGAGGGAGGCAAGAAAACAACTATCTTGGGGAATAGAAGTCTAAAAAAAATGCCAGAATTTACTAGAAATAATGTTCTATAGATTTGCTTCTGCACAGAGGCATTCTCAACATCTTTTAGTTTGTTTCCATCTGAGTAAGTTCTTGCTCTCTAAAAAGAAGGAGATGAGAGGAAAGGGGTCCCATCTTGAAGTTCATAGGTGCCTGGAGGAATGCAGTTAGTTTCAGGAGCCGGCCACCACCAGATCATTTCCTCCATGTCACATAATCATAACTGCAGGTACAAATAAGTTTGCAGGAAGTGCTCACTAACCATGTCCCAACTGGTAGACAGTGGGACCATAGCATGTGTTCCTGAACTCAGGGTAGGACTGCAGTGGCCAGCCAGAATTTTTTTTTTTTTTTTTTTTTAACAAAGGAGAGACTCAAGCCTTGGTTTATCTCTGGGAAGCAGTAAGCTAAGGCTTAACTTATATACATATATATAAAAAGATGACTAACTTCTCCTTGCTGCACATTTTCCATTTTGTATGAAGTATAGGCTGGATACAGTGGCTCGTGCCTATAATCCTAGCATTCTGGGAGACTGAGACAGGAGGATTGCTTGAGGCCAGGAGTTCAAGACCAGCCTCAGCAACATAGTGAGACCCTGTTAATACAAAAAAGAAAATAGCCGGGCATTGTGGGACATGCCTGTAGTCCCAGCTACCCTGGAGGCTGAGATGGGAGGATTGCTTGAACATGGGAAGTTGAGACTGCCCTGAGCCATGATGGTGCCACTGTACTCCAGCCTGTGCAACAGAGCAAGACCCTGTCTTAGAAAAAATAATAAAGTATGAATATATAATATTCAATTTAACATAATTTGAATAAGCATCTGATGCTAATCCCTGGAGTAAGAGATGATTAAGTCACTTCTTGTCCTTGAGGAGCACACAGTTTCTTAGGAAAGACACATAAAAAAATAGAGCATTCTGACATTTCTATATAAGTGTAAACTAGTTACTGAGTGCTGACAATTGCACCAGGCATTGTTCTAAGTCCTATAAAACTGTTAACCCATTTAATCCTCACAGCATCTTACAAATGAGGAAATGGGCACAGAGAAATCAAGTAACTCACCAGCTAATAAGTTTAGAACTGATATTAGAAACCAGGGAGCTGGAACCAAAGACACGTATTTAACCACTGTGCTGCAGTAAAGAGAAGAAAGTATCAAATAAGGCAGGAACGCAGGAAAGAGGACAATCAATTCATTGTTCCAGGGAAGAGGTAGCTAAGACAATAGCGACTGAGATTCAGCAATATTTGAGCTGAATTTTGTAGACTGATTTTTTTTTCAGTCCTTCTCTCTTCACTTTAACAAATGGAATAGTCCGTTCTAATTAGCCACGTAAATGTTTAAAAGGAAGCCAAATTTTCCGAACGGTTGTCATTATAATTCTAAAGGTTCACCCTACAAAGCATGCCTTTGGTATATGAAGTTCTACTCTGGAGTGAGAGGAGGTTGGAAAAGTGTGGGGACTTAAGAATAGGGAATGTTTTTTAAACTGGCTAAGACTTTCCAATCTGTTATTGACTCTGAAATATCATTTTCACCCCCCAGCTCCAATATTAGTATCTACCCTAGTTTCTCCCTCTCTAGGCTTGGCACCCAGGATGCGCCCACCTTCTTCTTCACGAGGGGTGTTCAGTGGCTAATGTAGCCTGGTTGCAATACCACATGTCTCCAATAGGAGTCACTGGCTACAACAGGATAATTTACATGTGGTTGCATGGAGAGAACCCTGGGTCCTAACTTAAAATCTTGTCTCTGGCTTCCTCTGCAACCTTGATTTCCTCATCCATAAAATGACACAACACTCCCTGTCTGTCTTCCTCACAGAACAGTGGTTAGAAATGTGAAGATGACACCGGGCACAGTGGCTCACGCCTGTAATCCCAGCACTTTGGGAGGCCGAGGCGGGCAGATCACAAGGTCAAGAGATCGAGACCATACTGGCCAACATGGTGAAACCCCATCTCTAAAAAATAAATTAAAAAAAAAAAAAAGAAAGGAAGAAATGTGAAGATGGATGTGGACACCTTCCAGGGTGATTCAGAAGAGGTACACTGTCTGATTTTCTCATAGCTTCTGTCTGGATGATTTCAAAAAACCAGTCATTCCACAGCCACGTTTTGAGCATCACTCAACATGCCAGGTGCTCTGTAGGATCCAGGAATTATTTCCATCTTTGCACAAAAGAACTTTGACTAAAAGTTTCAAGCAGGATTTATGCCTGTAATCCCAGCACTTTGGGAGACGGAGACAGGAGGATCGCTTGAGCCCAGGAGGACCAGCCTGGGGCAATAGCAAGACCCCATCTCTACAAAAAAATTAATAGCTAGACGTGGTGGCATGCACCTGTGATCCCAGCTACTTGGGAGGCTGAAGCAGCAGGATGGTTTGAGCCCAGGAGTTTGAGGCTGCAGTGAGCCATGATTGCACCACTGCAGTCCAGCCTGAGCGACAGAGGGAGACCCCATCTGAAAAAACAAAGATTTAAAGCAAACTGCGACCTTGAGGTGCTGGAGCAGCAGCCCCTGCCCTGGGAGTGATATGGACGTGTGAAACAGCGGCATATGTACCTCACCTGTGGCTGAAAGGCTCTCCTGACCAAGTAACTCATCTCTTCCCCACACAAGCCAGTTTGCACCTGAAGAAACTGAGGCACAGAGAGGCGAAGTGACCCGCCCAACGACCTAGATACCAGCAACTTCCAAGGCCTCTAATCCCAGAACATGGAATGTGAAGGGGCGATGTGAGAAGGCAAGTGGCGGGAGCGGGACGGAGAGGCCTCCCGGGTCCCCAGCCCCAGCCACGCCCCGCCGAGGGCGCCACGGCGGCCAGCCTTTGCAGGAGCGCCCCCTGCCGGTCAGCGCTGCTCGCGGCGGCCGCGGCCCCTGGAGGACGCTCGGCGGCGTGGCAGGGGCTGCTCCCCCACAGACCAGAGACCCCCAAGCCCCACACTGCAGAGGAGCGCAATAAGGGCCCTGCGGGGCCGGCCCATCCCTTCACTTTGCACATGGCAAACAGGGAGCTCAGAGGAGGACGTGTCTGCTCAGGGTCTCTCAGCTGAACGCCAGCCTCCCTGTGCGCCCGCCTCACACTGCAGAGCCTCCATCTCCCCTGCCTCCATTTCCTCCGCACTCTAGAGGGTCCCTTCCTCCCGGTCCTGCTCCCGGCCAGTCCCTACTCGCCCCTCAAGCCTGGTCTCCTCGAGGAAACCTCTGGCATTGCAGCCCCCAGAGCTCCCTTCGCCGAAGCCCTGTTCCTTCAGGACCAGGGAGGGGCCTCTTTCTTTCGGATTCTCCACCCACCCGCCGATAGGTGCCTGGGGCAGGGCTGAACTCACTCTCACTCGGTGACGATTATTGATGCATGACTTTTCTTCCTCCCACCGTGAAGCCTCACAGCAGTGTCTCCGGTCCTGGACGGCCAGGATACCTAGGTTGACCTTTTGGCTTTCCTTCTTAGCTGGGTACCCTTGGGCAAGTCCCTTAAAATCTCTCAGAGTCTCCGTTTCTCGGACTGTAAAATAGGGAGAAAGCTGCTCTTTGGGCTGGTTGTGAAGATTACATGAGATCATGTGTGTCGTGTTCCTGGCACATAGTAGGTGCTCAATAAATGGTAATTTTGATTTGTCGGGCTTCCAGGGAGCCTCGTCTGTTGGCACCCTCTTTCCTAGGGATGAGCCTTCCAACCCGAATTCTCCCACCCTCTGCCTCCCGTTGGAAGCCGCATCGGGAAAGGGGCCCCATGGTGAGTGCACAGGGGCACAGGAAAGGAGAATGCAGGTGGGAAACAGAACCGGCTGCCTTCTGCTCCACTTGCATTCACACCTACTTCCTGCTGCTTAGAATTTACAACCTGCGCATGGCCGTCACGGCTGCCGTGACTTCGGCATTGTGCCACAGCTATTCATCTACTATACATCCTGGTGCAAGTATCTGAGAAAAAAAGGGGATACCCGTCAGTGCTGCCTGGGCCTGCCATGGACTAAGGATGCCAAGGGTCAGGTATCCACAGCTGGTCCCATTGGCAGTGGCCACAGGGACAGAGTGTGTGCTGGGTCGAGTGACCACAAGCCTATTAGCATGAGCTCAGAGCTAATAGAATAAGCATTCCATAAACATAACAATCATCTTGAAAACTCCCGGAAACACACTTAAAATTCTTTGGAGGCCAGGCATGGTGGTTCACACCTGCAATGCCAGAATTCTGGGAGGCCGAGGCAGGTGGATCACCTGAGGTCAGGAGTTTGAGACCAGCTTGGCCAACATGGTGAAACCTGTCTCTACTAAAAATACAAAAAATTAGCCGGGCGTGGTGGCAAGCACCTATAGTCCCTACCCAGGAGGCTGAGGCGGGAGAATTGCTTGAACCAGGGAGGTGGAAGTTGCAGTGAGCCGAAATGGCACCACTGCACTCTAGCCTGAGTGACAGAATGAGATTTCATCTCAAAAAAAAACAAAACAAAATTGTTTAGAAAAGAAAACAACCCCCCTGGGAACTGTTTTATATGGAGACTAATCCCCTCTCTCTGCACAGACCTCTATGCCAAATTATCTGTTTTTATAAACCAAGATTTTATGGACTGCATCTGATTGAAACCTGATATATACTTATTACAACAACCCAAATGATCTATGACATTTTACATGTATGTGGATATGTGTAGATGTAATTTTTAAATTTTATTTTTTATTTTTGTATGTATGTATGTATTCATTTTGAGACAGGGTCTTGCTCTGTTGCCCAGACTGGAGTGCAGTGGCACCATCATTGACATCCCAGGCTCAAGCGATCCTCCTCCCTCAGCCTCCTGAGAAGCTGGGATTACAGGCACACACCACCATGCCCGGCTAATTTTTTCATTTTTTGTAGAAATGGGGTCTCAGTATGTTGCCCAGGGCTCCTGGGCTCAGGCGATCCTCCTGCCTTTGCCTTCCAAAGTGTTGGGATTACAAGCATGAGCCACCACACCTGGCCTGTGATTTTTTTTAAGGCAGGCCCTGTTCTATCTCTTCTGACCCACTGACCACTGGGCTCTTCCTCACTTCTCCTTCCTTCCCTTACTGCCAGTTATGAGGTCCTGTTCCTGCAGGGATGGCAAGAGCCTGAATCTTCAGCCAGATGTCCCAGAGAGGAAACAGCAGGGCTAATGACACAGAGAAGGCTTTTGCTGTCTGTTGCCCCTCCTATGACTTCTGGGAAAATTGCAGAGGGGGCAGAAAATGCAAAAGGTTCCTCCATGCCTCCAACACAGGGGTTAGATCAATGGCCTAAAGTTGCTCCAATACCTGCTCACTCCCGTGGGTGGAGGAAGACGGTGATGTACACGTGCAAAAGGCTGCCCACCCACGAAGTCCCTCTGAGTGATTTAGATAGAGGTTCCTCCTCCTCCAGGCACTTTATTTCCAACTGTCAGAAAATGGTCACTGCAAATAAGGTCGTGATGTGCACAGTGTCCTCACATGTGGGGTAACCTTTGACAGTGCACAGCATGCACAGTCGTGCATGTCAGCTCTGAAGGCACATACCAGGTGAGTCCTCTGCCTGGTGAGTGGGAAGCTGAATCACCATTGACCATGAGCCACCTCTCCAAACCTCCCCCCAGGCACATTCCCAAATGGGCATCACCACCTTCCTGTGTTCCCATCCTTAGTCCTTTGGAGTCACCCCAGACTCCCTGGGTTCACCTCCCAACTCTAGCATTTATCAGAACTGTGACCTCAGCCAGGTTACACAGACTGCCTGGGCCACAAGTCCCTTATTTGTAAAATGAGGGTAGTAGCAGCAGCTCTTGCTTGGGGTTCCAGTGAGGATTCAATGGGGAGACAAATGTCATACACCAAGACGGGGGCCTGGTGCTTGCTGATTCACCAACATCAGTCCCACCCTCCAGATCCCCAAATATTCCCCCACTTATACTCCAAACTCTGCCTAAGGAGCATCCACATTTGGTTCCATGAGTAGGTTATCAGGCCAGCCTGTCACAGCAGGTGGACTTTGGTTATACAAGTAAAGGGATGAAGGGGGCAAAACAAATGTCATGTGAAATACTTGCAAGGGTCGGCCGGGTGCGGTGGCTCACACCTGTAATCCCAGCACTTTGGGAGGCTGAGGTGGGTGGATCACAAGGTCAAGAGATGGAATTAGCTGGGCGTGGTGGTGGGCACCTGTAATCCCAGCTACTCGGGAGGCTGAGGCAGGAGAATCGCTTGAACCCAGGAGGTGGAGGTTGCAGTGAGCTGATATCACGCCACTGCACTCCAGCCTGGGCAACAGAGCAAGACTCTGTCTCAAAAAAAAAAAAAAAAAATAGAGAGAGAGAGAAATACTTGCAAGGGTCCTATGCTGAGTTCTTCCTAAAGCAAAGGGCTCATTTACAAACCAAAATTCTAATCCCCCAAATTCTTTAATCACACATCTACCTTTTAAAAAATAATCCCAGGAAGTTACTGAGCAGCATACCTATGCATCAGCAGGACACAGGTCAGCTCGTGGTTCTCAACCAAGACATCACCCATCACCTCATGATCCTGGCCAACTCTGCTCACCTCCAGCCCAGCTTGCCAGGAAGGCCAGTCACTTTCTTCACAGTGGGTTTTATTTT
Organism: Cheracebus regulus; assembly: GCA_963574635.1. Lineage (NCBI taxonomy): Eukaryota > Metazoa > Chordata > Mammalia > Primates > Pitheciidae > Cheracebus > Cheracebus regulus. Next base: position 33,753 of record CAUYQU010080131.1, read on the forward strand.
ATCAATGAATTGCCCAACATACAGAGTATTTCTCAAGTGAGAGGCATTGTGCTGATTCATTTCGTTATCCTACTTATTTCTCCCAGCTGCTTCAGAAATTGACATTACAATGATCACCTTGGACTATTCTAATCATCAACGTTTACAATGTAACATACTTTTCTTACTCTTATCAGTGTAATAAAAAACAAAGATATTCAAAGTGCGTTCTTGTTTTTTGCCCTTGAAACCCCATTTCACATAGAAGCACGAAGAACAATCCACCTTCCTTCTGGGTTAATGAAAAAGAGAAACCATCCCTAGAAACCAGGCTTCAATGAATGAAGTTCAAAATACACCAGTTCCAAGGAATGCAATCATGTCCCTGGGGATCTGGCTTTCCCTGGGAGCCCCAGTTGAATTCCAGTACCATTTCCTCTGCCCCTTTTGGATGCTTCCGTGGAAAGGGGGTGAGGGTTCAAAATCAGGTGAATTTTAAGATCTGTGGTGAGGTGTTATTAATTGACCTCCCCACAAAACACACACACACACACACACACACACACACACACACACACACACACACCCAGATCAGCGTCTCTCCAGCTGCTGTTCCTGGGAGTCCCAGCAGGTGGCACTGTGACCCTGACCATCTTTGGAGGCCCCATCCTGAACATGTGGGCACAAGACCTTTGAGGTCCAGGGACTCCCAGGGGCCCAAGAGGCAGGACCTTACCTCTAAGGAGCCCCATGGGGACGGTCCTGTCCCAGAGAGAAGGGCCCTGTCTCCTGTCTCCCCTCTCTCCTTTAGTGAAGGTAGTTCAGCTTCCTGGTCAAGAGGCTAGACAGGGTGCAGAGGTGGGGGGTGGAGGGGCTAAGGGTGCCCAGGCCCTCCTCCCTTCCCTCCAAGCCAGCTGGATCTGTTACTCATTGCATTAGGAGAGGTGCTCTCCCAACCCCTGACAACTCACCCCTAACCCACCTGGCCACCAGCCCTGAGCTCTGGGGACAAATCTTGGCAAATGCTGAGGGCCACTCTGGGTCAGGAATGACTACACTGATGAGAAACCAGAAGGCACAAAGCGGGAGGGATATAAATCAGAGAGGCTTCCTGGAGGAGGTGAGGGTGGATCTAAGAGATTAACTCATGGTCCCCTCATTAAGAATAAGGGAGACTGAGCTGGGCATGGTGGCTCATGCCTGTAATTCCGACACTTTGGGAGGCCGAGGCAAAAGCATCACTAGAGCTCAGGAGTTTGAGACCAGCCTGGGCAACATGGCAAGACCTCATCTGTCTACTAAAAATCAAAAAAATTAGCCAGGTGTAGTAGTGTGTGCCTGTAGCGCCAGCTACTCTGGAGGCTGAGGTCCGAGGATCACTTGAGCCCAGGAGATTGAGGCTACAGTATGTAATGATCACACCACTGCACTGTAGCCTGGGAAACAGAGTGAGATCCTGTCTCAAAAAAAAAAAAAAAAAAAAGAAAGAAAAGAAATGTAGAAGAAGAAGAAGGAAGACTGAGGTCCAATCTAGGGAGTTTGGTGCTGCCTGGGGGAGGAACACTGACAGGTGAGCTCAAGGGCCATTTTTTGGAATGCTTCTGGGGGTGGGGTGGGCCTCCAGGGACTCTCCCCCGAACAAGCTAGAGAAACAGAAGCCACAGACTCCAAGAGTATATGAGGGTGGGGGAAGCCCTTGAGGAACTGGCAAGGGGTTCTGAAGGAATAACAGGGGTGCTGAGTTGTGAGAGGGCACAGGGAACCTTCCAGGTTAAAACTTCCCTCTGCATCAGGGAAGGATGTGACAGAGGACAGGGAAAGTGAGGAGGCGGACGAGAAGGCCCAAGCCTGTGCCCAGTCTCAGGGACAAGGCTGAGCCCCTACCTGAGACCCAGCAGGTATATTTGCTCGCTAGAGTTGGCCGTTCTTGGGATGAAATCAGGGGCAAGCCAGCGAGAGGGGCTTTCCACTCAAGGAGCTCCAAACGCCCTGTTGTAAAGCCCAGTCATGCCTCAGCGGGCCCAGCAGAACTTGCCAGGTGCCCCAGTGGTCTCCCTGGTGGCCCATCGCTCCACCTCCTACTGCCCGCCCTCCCCAGCAGCCTGTCCTCTCCCAGAGGCAGAAGCCAGAAGGCCTCCCTCCTGCAGTCAGCCCCAGGCACCACCCGCTCATCCAGCCACTGCCCGGGACACCACTTCCCACTCTGAGAGTCACCACGTCTACCCTTATGGTTACCACCTCATGGAGATTCAGCCCATCTGGAAGTAAGTCATTTTCTTTCTTTACTTTTTGAAACAGGGTCTCGCTCTGTCGACCAGGCTGGCGCGTAGTGGTGCCATCCTACCTCACTGCAGTCTCAAATCCCCGGGCTCAAGGGATCCTCCCACCTCAGCCTCCCGAGTAGCTGGGACTATGGACACATGTCACCATACCTGAATTATTTTAAAGTTTTGGCAGAGACAGGGTCTCACGACGTTGCCCAGGTTGGTCTGAAACTCTTGGCCTCAAGTGATCCTCCTGCTTCAGCCTCTCAAAGTGCTGGGATTACAGGCATGAGCCATTCTTGATACCTGGGTGGGACGTGGTCCAGAATGGGGACAGGAAAGACTCTAGAACTAGCAGAAACATACACTGCAGCCGGAAAAAGAGGCAAAGGAAGTTGGAGAAAAAGCAAGCCTCTGGGTCAGGAGCCCCCATAGTCTCCAGCAGGCAGCCTGGCTCCCTCCCTCCCCTAGGAGGCCTGTTTTCCAGGATGCTCACTCGTGTGGGAAACAGCTCAGTGCACGCATATGCAAAGAGTCAAGATTTCTTGGAAGATACAATGATTCTTTGATTTTGTCCAGAACTGGCTCACACACACACTCACTCACTCACTCCATGAGCTGGGGAAGCAGGGCTGCCCGCCGCACTGAGCAGGAGACTGGGGTTTGAGCTCAGGTTGGCCTCCAGCAGTGCCTCCGAAGGCTCAGAGGGAAGCCAGGCGGCCAGGTGACCAGGTGGGAAATGGGGTGGGTTGGCTGTCCCTTCCCCCCCCTCCCCCTCACTGATTCCCTTCTGATTCTTCTTAGAGGGCTGGTAAGGCTCCCAGGACCAGCACTCAGGCCTCAGCATGCCAGTGGATCAAAAGAAACTGCCCTTCCTCTCATGCAATTGATACAAGAAGCAACAGAAATTGCAGCCTGTTTTCAGTAGGACGTAAGAACACAGCGTGGAAGGAACTATCACCCCGGGGAGCTCATTTGAACCGTCCAGGCTCTGGCCCAGCTTCCACACCATGCTGTTCCCCGTTCACTGACGTCCTCTGTGCTGAGAGCGCCGTCACTCCTCAGCTGACATCTCTCTCGATTGGCAGCCAGGGCCTAGGATCCTTGAGCCCTTGTTTTGTCAACAACACTCCCCACCTTTTCGCTCTTTCCTGGCTGTGTGGTGGACTCTTCAGGGACACAGCGGTCCACTGTGCTGCAGGGACAGTCCCCAAGCACCAAGGTGCAGTCTAAAGGGGCCTGTTCCCACCACGGCATCCATGACAAGAACCAGGGGCCAGAATGCAGGTTTCTGGGACTTGTCAGTGCCCATCCGAGTGCCCTGTTGAGGATTTCTAGAATTCTAGACACCCCCACCTGGATGGCGTGCCCAGAGCCAATAGGAATACTTTTCCGTGAACGTGCCATGTTGGAATCCCAAGCCTCCCCGCCTCGCCAGGCCCTGCCAGCTTCCTGGGGGCCCCAGCTGGTGAGTTTCACCCCCAAAGTGGCTGCAACATTGGAAGGGCAGGGCCACCCCTGCCTTTTCCATTGCTCTGCAGGCTCGATCGTTCATCCACAACCCCCAGGTGCGGAGGCAGGGCTGGGGGCGCAAAGGGCTCTCTCGGGGCAGCGGCAGGGGGCAGGGGCAGGGGCTCCCCTAACTGCAGAGGCTAGCCTTACACACCCAGCAACACATGTCCCCCTTTATGGCCCGGGCTTTCTCTCGGTGCTTAAAGCCAACTGTGAAAAGAGCAGGGCTGGTTCTGGCTGCCTGGCGGTCTCCTGGCAACAGGCCTGGCAGGAGGTCTTTCTTTCTCCCCCCAACCTCCCTCCTCTCCTCCACTGCCCCCCTCTCTCTTTCCCCCCTGTGTCTTGTGTTGTGTGTCATTAAAACTTCCCTCCCAGCCACTTCCCAGCCAACAACCAGGCCCTTCTGGGGCCAGTTCCCTCGGGGCAGCTCAGCCAGCCCCAGGGGTGGGGGCTCCGAGGGGTCAAGGCCCCCAGAGAGGAGGCTTTGTGTTCTGGAACCAAGACTTAAACTCAGGTTGGCAACCTTCGGCACGTTCGCGAGAGGCAGCCACCAGCACCGCCTCCGCAGGCACCTCTTCCTTCCCTGTCTTCCTCCCCCACCCTACAGGGTCTCGGCTTCCTCTTTTAGTGTCTGGAGCCTACCAATAGTGCCACTGGGCACTGCCCGAAACCACGCAGGCCTCATGGGGCTGAGCATGGACAACCCCTCACCTAGGAGGACAAGCCTCTGCAGAAGGCTGGGGTAGCCCTCTCTGGAGGCCTGCAGCCAGCTCTGGCCCAGTGTCCTGGTCTGCCCTGAAAGGGGACAGGGACACAAAGGGTGGTGGCCTCAGGGATCACGGGGAGGCAGAGCATCCAATCAGTGCATACAGGACCAGAAGACCTCTTCATTTGGCAGCTTCAATCTGGAGGGACACTGAGGTCCAGAGGGGGTGAGTGCTTTATCCAGGGACACACAGCAGGTCAGGAGGAAGCTGAGGCTAGAACCCTGGTTTCCCAGTCCCCTCCTCTGTGGCTCTTCACTAGAGGGGAACCAGAGGGGAAGAAGTGGCTCCCTGAGGCCCACACACCTTTTGGGACTGACCTGCCTGCCCCTAGAGCAGTGCTCAGGGGGGTCTGAACTTAACCCAGCCACTCTGGGGCCCTCCCCACCTTCTCCTAGACCCTGAAGAAAGCCTCTGATGGTCCTAAAACAGAGGGGTGACCCAGGACCTTGCCCGGCACCTCTGAACACTGCAAGACAGTTATGCTTCCTCCTCTGCCCTCCCTCCAATGTGAGTATCTGAGTCACAGAGGCCTAGTGCTGTGCCCTCTGTCGTCCAACCCACTCTTAAGGCTGGATGGCCCACCCCAGATCGCCTAGCTGGATCCTTGGGGCAGAGCAGATGCTGGGGGAGAATCTCAGCTCAGAGCTGGGTGGCTTCCACGTGCAACTCTGGGGTTCTGCCAGCTCCAGCCTTGCTGACCCACAGGGTCTCTGGTCAACCAAGATGCACTGACCACACAGACTGGCACTCACAGGGCGCCCGACCATAAGCACTCAGCTCTGTTGTCCCGTGTTTTGGTGCTTTCCAGACTCCAGGCATTTCCATGCTACCGCCATTCTACGGCTGCATGAGACCTGTTCTGCAGTTTTCTGAACACTTTTCTTTACATTGATTTGCATTGTTCTTAATAACATGGAGTGAAAAGGACACCATAGATTACCGTGATTTTCAACAATGAGATTTCATTCTAACCAGACACTATGGCCCCACCAAGGCTCTGAATCTGTGACTTTCTCTCCCTGTTAAAAAAGGATCTTAACCAGTGTTGGAGAGGTGCTGAAGTCGTATCAGGACCAAACAGACTTTCTCTTTGAGGATAATTAGAAGGAGTGAAGTAGAATGAAACGGGGGATGTGAATAAATGAGCTTCCTCGCTGTGTGATTCAAAGTGATTTAACCCACTCCTCACCTGTGGCCCATTTCTAACTGTGAGAAATGTCACCACTAGCCATCAAAATGCTCTCAAAAGCCCAAACTTTGACCAAACTATATTTCAGATTTTCCTAAATTCTGGAGAAAAACAATAAAGTAAAGAACAAATATTTTGGTTATGCCATGTACTCTGATTTGGAATTCAGAGTATATGATTTCCAGCCAGGCATGATGGCTTATGTCTGTAATTTCAGCACTTTGGGAGGGGAGGATCCCTTGAGCCCAGGAGTTGGAGACCAGCCTGGGCAACATAGAAAGACACCATCTCTACAAATAATAAAAAGTCAGCCAGGTGTGGTGGTGCACACCTGTGGTCCCAGCTACTCAGGAGGCTGAGGTGGGAGGATTGCTTGAGCCCGGGAGGTCGAGGCTGCAGTGAGCAGAGTTTGTGCCACTGCACTTCAGCCTGGGCAACAGAGCGAGACCTCGTCTCAAAAAAAAAGAAAGAAAATATGATTTTCCACATTACCACACCTGCTGATGTGCATAGCAAAAAGCCGGGGGTGGGGGTGGGAGGGCTGAGGTGGGCCAAGGTATGGGTGGATGATGAGGATGAGGGGAGGAAGGCTTTTGGGCAGGCTGAGAAAAGCAGGAGAGCTGGGAGCATCCTGTCACCATCAGCCCTCAATCACCAAGACGGCCTGGTCAGGATTCTGCCATTATGTTTGGTCTCAGGATAATAACAGGTGCTAGGAAGTCAGCCTGTGTTATCTACTAGATGCCCTGAACTTTTCTGGTAAATTATGCCACTTAACTCTGCCAAGGGTGGAATTAGTATACCCATTTGCCAGATAAGAAACGGCCACAGAGAGATCTGAATGACTTGCCCAAAGTCACAGCTCAGCAGCAGGGAGCCAGGACATGAACCTGTTCTTTCTGATCACAGAGCCCACGCTGTCCCCACCCTATCACAGGATCACTCCCCTTCCCCAACCTGAGGCTATTCTGGCCAGAGAGGACTCCCCCTCAGGTGAAAGAATGAGTCCCTGTGTCCCCAGGCAAGGCTTCCACCAGCCCCTCCCAGCAGAGACTTTAGAAAGTACTCCTGTGTGGTGTGGCTGGTGGGGCCACGCCCCCGCCCCCAGCCGCACACTCAGGGAGCCTGAGAATGGCTCCCATACTCCCTGAGAATGAAGGGCAGAAGGAAGACTGTAGGAGGCAGGCGGCTAGGCTACTGCTTTTTCTCTTTTTTAAAAAATTGAGGCCAGGCATGGTGGCTCACGCAGTAATCCCAGCATTTTGGGAGGCCGAGGCGGGCGGATCACCTGAGGTCGGGAGTTCGAGATCAGCCTGGCCAACATGGTGAAACCCCATCTCTACTAAAAATACAAAAAAATTAGCTGGGCATAGTGGCACATGCTTATAGTCCCAGCTACTGGGGAGGCTGAGGCAGGAGAATCCCTTGAACCCAGGAGGCAGAGGTTACATTGAGCCAAGATTGCTCCATTGCACTCCAGCCTGGGTGACAAAAGTGAAACTGTCTCAAAAAAAAAATTGACATAGAATTTACACACCATAACAATCACCCTTTTAAAGTGCACAATTCAGTAGATTCCAGTATATTGAAAAAGTTGTGCAACCTTTACCACTAATTCCAAAACATTTTCATTAACCTCAAACCCATCAGCAGTCAAATTGCAGCCTCTTAAGGAAAATGGAAAGGCAGCGCTCAGCAGAACAATATTCTTTTTGTTTGTTTGTTTCGTTTTTGAGACAGGGTCTCACTCTGTCGCACAGGTTGGAGTGCAGTGACTCACTGCACCCTCTGCCTCCTGGGCTCAAGTGATTCTCCAGCCTCAGCTTCCTGTATAGCTGGGACTACAGGCATGAACCACCAATGCCTGGCTAATTTTTTTTTTTTTTTTCGGTAGAGATGGGGTTTCACCATGTTGCCCAGGCTGGTCTCAAACTTCTGAGCTCACAGCGATCTGCCCACCTTGGCCTTCCAAAGTTCTGGAAATACAGGCATGAGCCACTGTGCCCGCGTGGGCAGAACTATATTCTGGATTCTTTTTAAATCTCACCTCTCCCTTTTGCTGTTTCCTTTCTCCCTGCAAGTCATCTCAGAATGAGGCTCCCAGCTCCAGGCACCTATTGCAACCTTACCCCCACCTAGACTAAACCCTCAAATCAAGAAAAAGAAGCCCTGGCACAGTGTGGCGCCTCACGCCAGTAATCCCAGAACTGTGGGAGGCTGAGGTGGATGGATCGCTTGAGCTCAGGAGTTCAAGACCAGCCCGGCTGCAAAACATGATGAGACCCCATCTCTACCAAAAATTTAAAAGAATTACCTTGGCATGGTGGTATATGCTTGTGGTCCCAGCTACTTGGGAGGCTGAGGTGAGAGGATCGTTCGAGCCTGGGAGATGGAGGTTGCAGTGAGTCAAGATTGTGTCACTGCACTCCAGCCCGAGTGACACAGCGAGACTGTCTCAAAAAAAGAGAAAAGAAAAAGAAATCCTAACACTCACCCATCCTTAAGTAAAAGCAACTCACCTTGTATGTTAATCTCAACGTTTAATCCAACTACCCTACACTAGGCATGAAGGGTGAGGAGGATACAGATATTAGTTAGGAGGCCTTTGGCTGCAAGTAACAGTGTCAAGTGAGCTAACCAACAAGGAAAACATCTTATTTCATATCATGAGAAGTTCCAAAGCAGGACTCCTCTGAAGGTAGTTAATGTCTCAGAAATGGTGTCAGAGACAAAGTTTGTATGTCTCTCTTTACTCTGTCTTCCTCTGCTGGTCAGCTTCATCTTCAGGCAGCTCTCCTCATACTCACAAAATGGCTGCCGTAGCTTCAGGCATCCCAACCCAAACACAATAATGTCCAAAAGCAGGGAAAAGGTATTTATTACTGTGTGTCATTTTAAGAGCCCCAAAAACTCTTCCCAGAAATCCTCTTGCACCCTTCAGCAGATCTCCTGCATGCTCATGTCACCCAGTTTAGGCCAATCCCTGGAAAGCAGAATGGGTCCCCATGATTGGCTTAAATCAGTCAGGATTTATCTCTGAGCAAGGTAGGGGAGTGGTAAAGACCAGAACAAACTGGGGGCCTCTGCCATCCTGGGGGAAGGGACCACCAGAAGTGTGAGCTACACTAAACCGAAACAGAAGCCTTTGCCTTCCAGAGGTTCAAGAAGAGCAGCTGAGGCTGGGAGTGGTGGCTCACACCTGTAATCCCAACACTCTGGGAGCCTGTGGCAGGTGGATCATTTGAGGTCAGGAGTTCAAGACCAGCCTGGCCAGCATGGTGAAATTCCATCTCTACTAAAAATACAAAAATTAGCAAGGCATGGTGGCTTGCATCTGTAGTCCCAGCTACTCAGGAGAATCACTCGAACCCAGATGGCAGAGGTTGCAGTGAGCCAAGATGGTACCACTGCACTCCAGCCTGGGTGGTACAGCAAGATTCCATCTCAAAAAAAAAAAAAAAAAAAAAAGCAGCTGATTGACACAGAGGGAGGAGTGGATGCTCACTGATCATTCTACGTGCCCCAGGTGCCATTTCAAACACAGCAGCTATCACTCCGCTGAATAGGCAATCGTCTTTTGAGACAAGTGTTATTTATTATACCCATTTTGCAGGTGATGAAGCAGGTACAGAGAGGTTAGGTAGCATGCTCAGTGTCACACAGTCAGAGGCAGAGCTGGGATTCACTGGGGTCACAGTAGCATAAGACCTGTGCTCTAAGGCAACCACTAGAGAGGATTTGCAGCCAGGCATGTGACTCCCCATTCAGGCCTTACCTGGAGGCCAAGACAAAGGCGCATAGGAGGTGGGTCCTGCTGAGATGTGGGCAATGCCAGAAGATGTCCCTGGTTTGCCCAAGGACCCTCCCACATCTGTGCCAGCTATGCCTAGGCCCCTTCCAGTGAGGCAGCTATGACCCCATTGCCAGCCTACTGGGCCTCCATCCATGGGACTAGGCTCCCAGGACTCAGGCCTCATAGCTGGCCACCCTGAGGTCCCAGCAATGACTGCTACTGGCCATACTGGTCTGTGGAGAAGGTTGTTAGTTGGCAGAGTTCTGGAACGTGCAAACCAGGACTTAACTAGAAATTTCTTCACCATCTCCAAGGATAATATCAGGCTTGTGATCCTATCTCCCTAATGTGCCTCCACAAAAGTCTTCCCCACAAGACGCCTGAGATGGAAAAAGCTTCCACACCTCTGGTTTTGTTTTTCAAGGATACATTTATGTATTTGGTCCTCTGATGAGTGACTGTCCCCAGCAGATGGCAAGCCACTTGCAGGCCAACACCTGGGCTGCCTTGCTCATCAGTGCTCGCCTACCAAGGGGCTGTGCGAACAGAGTTGCTCAATGAAAATGCGTCGAAGAAATGGGCCAGCTGAAATTCACAGAGCACCTACTGTGTGCGTCAATAGGAGGTGGGTTATGAAGGAGAAGGCAGGCTCCACGAGGTTGGTCCTGTTCCTCGTAGAGCCTTGTCCATGGTAGGCACAAAGTCAACATGTGCGATGGGAAATACAGACACTGTCCCACCCTCAGAGCCCAGGTGGAAGGTGGGGGCCCATCATGACTAAGGTTGGAGACGGAAGAGACCAAGGATGGCTCCAAGCCCACCTGGGTTGCAACGAGGGCTCCTCTCCTCTTCCCTGCCTGCTTGTGTCCCATACACAGGGGAGTGAAAGGAAAACCAAAGAGCTCTAGCTCCAGATGATTGAAAGAGACTGCGGCAGCCGCACACAGAGCTCTGGCTCTGTCTCCTCAGGCAGGATCACACCCATGCCAGGAACTGGCCTCGGGTAAGAGCCTCGGGTAAGAGCCCCAAAGCCTCGGGCAGGCCAGCCACGTTCAGGGATGGGGCTCAGGGTTCTGAGGCAAAGGCAGAATAAAGGGGCATGGAGGGAGGCTGAGGAGGAGAAAGAGAGGGAGGGAGGGAGAGGTATGGCACATGGCTGGAAGGACAGCACAAGGGGCCGCCAAGCCCAATGCCCCCATGTGACAGTGACTTACCAACAGGCTGCCCACCCTTAATCTCACCCCACTGGAGGCAGCACAGGGTCTTATGAGAGGGACACAGGAGGCCTGGTGCGGTGGCTCATGCCTGTAATCCAAGCAGTTTGGGAGGTAGAGGTGGGCAGATCACCTGAGGTCAGGAGTTCGAGACCAGCCTGGCCAAAATGGAGAAACTCTGTCTCTACTAAAAATACAAAATTAGCCAGGTGTGGTGGTGCATGCCTGTAATCCCAGCTGCTCGGGAGGCTGAGGCAGAAGAATCGCTTGAACCCAGGAGGGAGGGGTTGTGGTGAGCCAAGATTGCACCACTGCACTCCAGCCTGGGCAACAAGAGTGAAATTCTGTCTCAAAAACAGAAAAACAAAACACCAAAAAAAAAACCAAGAGGGACACAGGAACCAAACCACAGAGCAGTGTAGTTGGGGTAGCAGGAGTTGTAGGGGCCAGGGCCACTAAAAATGAGGGCACTGAGGCTCCGAGGGGTCACCGCAGTCCAGACCTGAGTCGGTGGTCCTTCCATCTGAGACCTCGTCCCTGCCTGCCCCCCTCCTCTGGGCCCATCACCGACAGTGTTTTCGAGGGGCTGCTAGGTGCTGGGCCCCGCACCACTGAGGGTTCAGCATTTTGTGGAGTTTAGATTTTACAGTTGGAGACAGATAACACACACAAGCAACTGAATTTGTCTGCTATGTAATATGTATAACTAGCAGGGCGCAGTGCCTTGTGTAATCCCAGCACTTTGGGAGGCTGAGGCTGGCGGATCAACTCAGGTCAGGAGTTCAAGACCATACTGGCCAACATGGTGAAACCCTGTCTCTACTAAAAATACGAAAATTAGCCAGGCGTGGTGGTGGGGGCCTGTAATCTCAGCTACTCTGGAGGCTGAGGCAGGAGAATCACTTGAACCCAGGAGGCGGAGGTTGCAGTGAGCCAAGATTGCACCACCGTACTCCAGTCTGGGCAACAGAGCAAGACACCATCTAAATAAATAAATAATAATCAGGCAGGGTGTGGTAGCCCACGCCTGTAATTCCAGCACTTTGGGAGGCCAAGGCAGGGGGAATCACCTGAGGTTGGGCGTTTGAGACCAGCCTGACCAACATGGAGAAACCCTGTCTCTACTGAAAATACAAAATTAGCCAGGCGTGGTGGCAGGCACCTGTAATCCCGGCTACTTGGGAGGCTGAGGCAGGAGAATCGCTTAAATTCAGGAAGCGGAGGTTGCAGTGAGCCAGGATTGTGCCACTGCACTCTAGCCTGGGTGACAGAGTGAGACTCTGTCTCAATATCTCAGTAATAATAATAATAATACTATAGTAATACTATAATAGTAACATGTAATCACATATTAATCACGTCAGTGTCAGGGTCATGCTGGAAAATAAAGCTGAATAAGAGGCCTAACAGAACAGGGCTGGGGAGCAGCGAGGCGTCTGGAGGGGCCTCTCTGAAGTAGATATTTTGAAGTAGGCTCCTGGGCACCTGAAGGGGTCTGCTTAGCGGACACTGACTGGGACAGGAGAGACCTGAGAGAGGCTTATTCCTCACCTCAAGAGAAGAAAGAAACCCAATATTTCATATTCACTATCCGTGGTCTGGCATTCCATCAGCACTGTTCTCATTTAACGCTGACAGCTCCCTACAAGGTGGAAAGTGTAATCTCCACTCCACAACTGAAGCTGGGGGCTTAGAGATGACAGGCAGCCGGATAGTACCCCACTCCACTCCATTCCCTCCCTTCTAAAGGACTTTCACCCCCAATCACTTTCCAAAATGCTCTGGGGAGGCTGGGCATGGTGGCTCGCACCTTAATCCCAGCACTTGGGAGACCCAGGTGGGTGGATCACTTGAGGTCAGGAGTTCAAGACCAGCCTGGCTAACATATTGAAACCCCATCTCTACCAAAAAAAAAAAAAAAACAAAAACCCAAAAATTAGCTGGGTGTGGTGGTGCATGCCTGTAATCTCAGCTACTTGAGCGGCTGAGGCAGGAGAATCGCTTGAACATGGGGAGGTGGAGGTTGCAGTGAGTCGAGACTACGCTATTGCATTCCAACCTGGACAATGAGAACAAAACTCCATCTAAAAAAAATACATATATATGAATAAATAAAACAAAATGCTCTGAGGAGCCAGAGCTAAGACAGGAGGAACTACTGCCACAGGAAGAATGTGTCATGTGCCCACAGTGGCCCCTGTGATTTCAGGGTCCAGGAAGAGCTGGGGACATCGGCCTGCCGCTGGCAGCCTCCCATATGTCAGTGGAAGCAGGAGGCATCTGCAGGGTGGATCTGGTGGTGCCTGGGAGAGCGAGCCCTGGCCAAGCATCACCTGGGCCTGCCCGCCCTCCTCCTGTCTGGGGAGGAGAGGGGAGCCTGAAGCCATGCAGCCCTTACCCCAGCTAAGCTCTGGCATCGCGAGGTAGCTTAAGGGCATTCGCTCATGAGGGCACCTACTTAACCAAGATCCTCCGCAATCGGGCTGCTCACCAGCAACGATTGAGGATGCCAGGCCCAGCCACAGGGAGCAGAGTGGGACCAGGCAGGGCCCCTTCCTTGCCTGCTGACTTCCCGCCTTGCTATCAGCACCACCGCCAGGGGGCGCGCCCAGACCACCAGGCTCCCAGCCGACCTACGAGTGCACCTGCGCTTTGTGTGTTAGATTAACGTCTGTTGCTTACTTATTATTCGCTTACTAGGTGCAAGTCGGGGGCTTCCTGCATTTCCAGGACTCCGCCTCTATGCCAGGGAACTGAGCTGGGCGATGAAAAGGAATCTGATTTACTCCTGCGCCCACCACCCATGTTAGGGCCTTCCTGCTTCCAGGCTCTGCTGTCCAGCCTTCCAGTGGCCTCTGGGGAGCTCCCCTAAAACCGCTCTGCAGTTCCTACAGCTCCTAGGAGAAAGTTAAACGCCCTCCTCTCCAGGTGGCCCTGGAGCTCCCTTCGCGCTCCCTTCGAGCCGTTCCTCCCCAGACCTGTGGTGTTAGGCCTTCGGCCCTTCGCACTTCCGCGCCTGCTTCCCCGCCTGGAGCGGCTTTGCCTCTCCCTTTATCCACGCAGGTTGGTCTGGCTCCCGACTCCCGCCTGGCAGCCCCAAGACGTGTTTCAAGCAAAAATGCATTGCACAGTGCCTGGATGGGAGATTTCCTCCTCCCTCCCTGCGACAGACGGGTAACCCCATGAGGGCGGGCGCAAGCCTGGCCGTGGGATTCTCTGTCTACCCGGTGCCTCCGTAGGGGGTCCAGTGGAGCCCCACTGAATACACAAAGGCCGACTCTGAGCCCGGGGGAGTGCATATCAAAAGGAACCTCCGGGCCAGCTAGAGAGGGGATTGGACTGAGGCTGGGGTCCCCTTCCCAGGTCTAAGGTCCCAGACATTCACACACAACAAAAGTGCTTTCCACGTGCCACCCCGTGTACCCAGGTCCCTGGCCCTTGCTGCCTCTTCTGCCCTCTTCCAAGAGACCACCCTCCCGTTCAGAGCGATGGCCTCCCAGTCCACTGGCTGATGCCTCCATTCCGCCCACCCTTCCAGGTCTTGTAGTTAATTTAACCCTTTCTCCACCAAGTGAAACCATCCTGGGGCTTGGGGTGCCTGTTAGAGAAAGATGTTTCTATCTGTGACCTGTGGTTGGGGTCTCCCCTGACAGAAACCATTCTTGTGTCTCCACCAGTGGCAGCTCAAGCCTCGCAGGAGGAAGGAAATTAAATCTGTGTTGAAGGAAAGACACCTGGCACAAGGGAAGGGGCTCAGTCTCCCCTCCTCTGAGGAGCTTTCAAGTGGGGGAAATCCCCACACACGCCTCCATTCTCTAGGGCGGCTCACAGGGCCGCTGGTAGGTTTCAGTCCTCTCCTCTGTCACTTCCCAGGTGCACATTGCCAGCAGCTCCTGGACTCCACCCTCCCACCCACTTGTTTCCCGCCTTATGCACATGAGCTGGGCCTCCTAGTGCTCCAGGCTCCCTGGAGGAGGCATCCAGGTACACATGGCCCTTCAGGGAATGAGTGGTCTTGCCCACCGCACCCAGGATGCTGGCTGGGCATATCTCAGCCAACACACCCTCCCACCAGCAGCCTTGGATCTCACAGGGCTGGCACTTGTGGAATCTTGAGGCCCAGCAATGACTCCAAGAGGCCATCAAGTCCAGGCCCTGTCGCCCCATCACACGGCATCCACAGTAGTGTCTGAGTGGCCAGGGAAGGTAGCCCTCCCCAGCTCTCAGCATGACTGTCACAGGGCTCTAGAACTCCTGAGCCCTTGGGCGGGATTCCAGCAGGCATTGCTGATTAGAAGCCACCTGGGAGCTCCACGGGCAGGACCCAACCCCAGGTAGGACCCAGCAGGCCTCCAGTCAAGAGGGATGTGTGTGGAAGGCTCTCCACTCCCAGAGTCTTGGTCCTGAGGCTCTGCATTCATGCCAACGGCAACCCCCTTTCCAGGTGAATCAGAAACAGGCACCCAGAATCAGCCCAGCCTTAGGAAGCATCTCTAGGGATCCCCATCTCTGCAGCGCCCCTGCCAGCTGCACCGCTCCTGGGCAGGTTCACGATTTTTCTCCACCTTGCAGCTCGGTGGCCCTCTCCCCGCACCCCTGCCCCTTTCTTCCTCACGCCGGTGGCTCAGCCTCCTCCCCCTTTTCTTGGTTTCTGTCAGCTTCTCTCTCATCTTGGAGCCCCTCTCTCTCTCCTCCTCTCCATCTCTCCTTTTCCTCTCCTTCCCTCCTCTCTTTCAACCCCCCTACCACCCCGTCCACTCCAGCACCAGGCTAGGAACGCAGCAGGAGCCGTGACAAGCCCAGGCGGCTCTCCCGACCCTTGGTGCCCCCGGGGCCATTTCCCCGCGCTCCCAGTGCCGGCAGCAGCCGCGTGCGGAGAGGGCTTGCCGACCAGAAGGGGCCGCAGGTTCGAGCTGTGGGTACCGGGGCTCAGATCAAAGGCTAGGCATGTCTGGCCCCCTGGCGTGAGACTTCCTCCAGCCGCGGCCCCCACCTCGAGGAACGCCCGCCGTTCCAGGCCTCTGTGGGACTCGGGTCGGCTCATTCTCTGCCCCTCCTCCCACAGTTCCCTACACCGCGGTCCACCGCTCCCCACCGGCGGGGCTTCCCTCACCCAGACCGGGGCTGCGCAGAGCCCTGGGGCCTCAGGTGGCCGGGAGGGGGCCTCGGAGAAGGCACCCAGGTGGCCAGGCGTGAGTCCCCAAAGCCTGACCACAGTGTCGACACTTCCCCGGGCTGAGACCTGATTCCTCGCTCTGGAGAGGGAGAGGAGAGGAGGCAAGCCCCGAGGGGGCCTGGAAGGACTCCTTTCCTGTGGGAGGGCTGGGGATCGGGAGGCATTTGGTGTCCACACGGGGCAAGGGCCTTTACCGCCAAACCCCAGGCTGGAGCTCCCTATCAGTAGAAGAACCAGGGCCTCAGGCCGGGAGGGTCGGGCAGTGAGGGACGCTCCGGAGGGCAGCAGGGTCCTCCGAGGACCTGGGCCGCCCTCGGCCAGAGCCGCGCGTTTCCCCGGTCCCTGACGGTCCCACCGATAATCCCAATGAGGCTGTGGGTCAAGCTTCCGACCTGGGCCCGAGCTTGGGCCTGAACCCCTCAAGGAGGAGAAAGTGACCTGACTCCGCGAGCAGGAAATGCGACTGGCCGCTGGTGTCAGTTGCAGGAAATGCAAAGGCAGCAGGAGGTCCCGATACCGATCTGATCCCTGACAAAAGACTCAAATGACACTCGGCTCGGTCCCCCGGCGCCGCCCGCAGCCAGACCTTCGAGCCTCCGCGGACTCTTCCGCACGCCCCTCGGTCGCCGGGAAAGCGACCTCCCGCGGCCGGGGCGAGTGCCCGGCGGGCGGGCGGGCTCGGGAGGCTGGAAGCTGGGAGGGGGTGCGTTCCCCCACCCCCGATCCTGACCCGCCCAAGCGGGGCTTCTGGAAACGTCCCTGTGTTTTCCACCCTCGATTCCTCACGGGCCCACGTCCCAACGGGTCACGGTCCCCGCCAGCGGAGGAGCCACCGGTTCGTGCCCACGCCAAGCCCTCGCCATGTGAACGCCCGGGTCAAAGCCCCCGCGCCCTAACCCTGGCCGACGGAGGACCGCGGCGGTAGCAGAGGATCCGGCCCCCCGCGCCCCCCGCGAAGCCTTGCGGCGTCCAGGGCGCGGGCTTTGCCCAAGTTTGCTGGGCGATGCCCTTCCCGGAGCCCGAGTTGTGGGCCGGGTGGGAGGGGTGTGTGATTGACAGGCTGAACTACAGACTCATCTCTTACCTTAGGCCGCGGGCGCTGATTGGTTGCTCGCTGACATCCTCAAACCCGGCTGCTCCGCGCTGGGCTCGGGAGGGGGGCGGCTGCGGGTGGAGGTGCGCTTCTGACAAGCCCGAAAGTCATTTCCAATCTCAAGTGGACTTTGTTCCAACTATTGGGGGCGTCGCTCCCCCTCTTCATGGTCGCGGGCAAACTTCCTCCTCGGAGCCTCTTCTAATGGAGCCCCACCTGCTCGGGCTGCTCCTCGGCCTCCTGCTCGGTGGCACCAGAGTCCTCGCCGGCTACCCAATTTGGTGGTAAGACTCGCCTCTTGTCTGCCCGCGGCCCGGTTTCCCCACCGCGTCCGGGGAAGGTGGGGGCGCCGGCTGGGGGTGGGCTGCGGCAGGGCTGGAGCTCCTCTCCTTGCCTCCCTCCAGCCCCCCACCCACCCACCCCTCCTAGATTTTCTGCTGGTGTCGCCTTCGGAATCCAACTCCTGGCTCCCTCACCATTTTCCCCGCTCCTGGCTGCAGAGGCTGGAGGACTTTCCCCGTCTCAGGAGGTTTCTTATTCTTAGATCCGAACCCTCTGCCCGTCCCAATCTAGAGGCCCCCCGAAGACCCCCCCATTTGCTTGCAGCTGGGCTTCTGGAAACCCAGCGCTGTCCCTGGGGCCCAGCCACTCCTCTTCTCCATTTTGGGGTCTTCATGGGCAAAACCATCCTGTTCCTTCACTGCCACCCCACCTCTGCCGGCGCCTCCATCAAGACATTCTCCACAATAACCCCCCTTGCCTTCGTATTTCAGACCCCAAAGGCGTCAGGGCTCCTCCCGGGGCAAGGGAATGGGGGGAATTTCATCAGATTCTCCCCACTGCTCTAGATTCATCTTGAGCCTCTGGAGTGAATATGGTATTTGCTGATCCAAGATGCCATTGAATTCGGGTTTTATTCATTTCCTGCTTGTCCACCCTGGCAAAAGGGGGGTTCCTTGAAAATGCAGTTGTCCGGGAGGGGTAGGCTTGCTGTTCTTTGACCAAAAACCCAATTCTCCATGTCACATTTGTTCCTTTTGGAAAACCGAGGACTGAGGAGAAAGGGAGAGGGAAAGGAGAATTCGGTCCCCGAGAAATGCGGATACAAAAGACATTTTAGTAAATAAGGCTGGGAAGCCGGGTGCAGTGCTTGGGGGGCTGTGCATGTCTGGGGGGCCTGGGTGAGGAATAAACATCCCTTTGGGAGCCTCAGCTCCAGGAGTCCCCTTGTTTGCCAAGCGGCCCCATCGCCGCTCCCCCACCCTCCGCAGGTCCCAGGGGCCAGAGGGGAAGACACTGAAACCAGTTCTCTAAATTACACCCCGCCTTTCCCCAGTCTCCAGCCCCCTGCATTCCGGAAAACTTTAATTAAAGAATCTTCCCCTCCTGGACGTAGGAGAACCTCGGCCTGGGGGTGGGAGGTGAGGAGGAAGAACTGGGGATCTGTGAGTGAGAAGTGGGCTGTGGCCCCCAGGGTGAAAGTCAGAGAGAAGCGCCACCATGCTGCGGTACTGCCTGCAGGCCCCCAGTCTCCCTGCCTCGACACCCCAGAGCCTTGGGTAGGAGGAGCAGAGATGGTGGGATTTGGGGGCCACACCCGAGTCTTCTAGTTGTTTGGGGGTGGCAGCATTTGCATCTGCGTGTTTGGGGGCCCCTGGGAGAGAGGGTGGGGGCATGGCCAGGGGTCTCCATTTAGAGGGTGCTAGGAGTTGCTCCCAGGACAGCCAGCCAAGGGGAAGTCTTTCTTCTGCCCAACCCACACTTTTCCATGGGGCTGGGCTAACCTGAGGCTTCCAGCACATAAAGAAGTCCAAGGGGTGGCTGGGACAGCAAGGGACTCCAGGATAGGGGCTCCCCGGGTCTGGGGAAAGGCTGCTGCCGACATCAGTCCAGCCTTACCCAGCCATTCCTGACCCTCTCCTCATTCCCGGGCTAAGGCCATGTGCTGTTCTTTGCCTTGCCTTCGCAGGGACTCTGGTGGGTGGGGGAGGGTAGTAAGGAAAGGCTTGGCGGCCCATAGGTGGCAGGGACTGGGGAAGAGAGACCAGGCTTTCCAGCCCTATGGATTGGAAGAGGGCACTCTTCCAGCTGGTGGAGATTCTGGTGTGAAATGATGTCTTGGGGACCACCTAGATAGAAATTACCCAGTCAGAGGAAATGCTGGGGAAAGCTGGAAGGTCAAGACGCTGGCCCTCACATCATGCTAGACACATGGCTTGTTTGGGAATTTGGTCGGGGACAGGGATGCTGCTTTGTCTAAGCCGAGGAGAGGTGTGTGTGTGTGTGTGTGTGTGTGTGTGTCTTCTGGGTCTATGACCCTAAGAGGTGTTGTCTATACACTAGTGTGTTTCTATGTGCAAACGTGTTTGTGCCTACAACTGGGCAACTGTGGATGTGAAATCGTGTGGGTGTGTTGGGGAATCCATGGCCCACGATAGGGTGTGCTGTGTCTCTGCACACAAGTGTCAGCAAGTGGCTGATGCTGTGATGTGTGTATGTACGTGTGTGAGAGACAGAGAGAAGTCTAGAAGTATCTTTGCCCATGTAAAGGTCAGTGCCCGTGTCTGCTTGTGATGCTGGGCTTGACTGTGTTCATAACTGGGCATGTGAGTGTGTGTGTGTGTGTGTGTGTGTGTGTGTGTCTGTGTGTGTGCACGCGCATGCCTTCATGACAGTGTGGGGAAAGCCCCACAGATGTCTTTGTGCGTGATTCTCAGTGCTCATGGCCATGACCTGATTGTGCTTGTAAGTAGGCGAGTGGGCCTCAAGTCCATGCTGTGTGAGGGCTGTGTCTGAGTCTGCCTGTGATCCTGTCCCCAGGTGTTGGGCCTGGGGCTGTGTGGCTGTGAATATGTTTACAGACAGCTACCTGTGGGTATGAATGACACTTGAGGTTGGGTGTTCGGTGGGCAGCCATGGGCCTGGAGGGGAGGTCCAACAAAGCAAAAGTCTCACAAGGTGGCTACAGGGGGCACAGCTGGCCAGGGCTGGCATGCTGGAGAGGCAGGGGCAAAGGCTTCCTTGGCACCAGCTTGTCCTGTCTGTCCAGGCACTAGAGTCACTAGTCCTTCTCTCAGATTATTTTCTTTGGTCTTGGAGCTGGGGTGGAGGGTGAGTCACCTCGGAGCTGGGGCTGGGGCTGTAGGGTGGATGGGCCTCTGATTCCTCATCCCATTTCTGCCCCACCTCCCCATCCCAGCCATCCGCCACCCCGCCGGGCAGTCAGATTCCAATACTTTGAGCATCTAAGCCCATCTTGCCTTGCCCTCTTTGGCCCACCCGCTCCTCATTCCCCAGGAAGCACTGACAGGGGAAGTCTTGTAGCTGGGATTTCTGTCCATGCCACCATAGGCGCCCCTCAAGGACAACACCCTCAGCCCACACTGCTTGACTCTAGTCCTGCAGTGTGAGAAAGGACAGCTCTAAGGGGCCTCAGACTGATGCCCCTGGAAGGGAGAGATGTGCTCCAGGTAGTGACAGAGCCCGGACAGAAGCAGCAGCACTGATTTCTTGAATTCCCCTTGTCAGTCCCAGTCAGCTGCTGGTGGAGAAACTTGTCTTTCTTCTCCTTCTTGGGGGCATGGGGTGGGGGGGGATAAATCTATGTTATTAGGGCCTAGCCCAGCACCTGCTACATTCCAGTGATGGAGGGGGCCTGCTGGGGGTCAGGAGATCACCCCGCTGCTGTGTGACTGAGGACCAGTGGTCACCCATCTGGGTCTGCTTCCTGACCCTTCACCCAGGAGTCCCCAGCCATCCCTGCCTCACAGCTTGGGTAAAAGTGTTTTGCAGAGGACAAAGGCAGTGAGCTGGGAAATAGGACACCTGAGTTCTCATTTCACCATCCCAGGACCATCCTCCCACTTGAGCGCCTGCCTAAGCCCTACCTCAGTTTCCCTGTCTGTCAGATGTCCTGTTGCCTTCCCCACCCACTCCCACCTCCACCCGCCTTTCAGAGGCTTGTGAACATGTTCAGTCAAACCCCGTGGGGGTCAGTGGGCTGGGCCCAGGGAGGCACCTGGAGACTGCGGGGGAGGAAGGCCCCAGGCCAGGTGTTAACACTTGTAACAGGCAGGAATTACAGCTCGCTGGGGCTGGGCTGGCTGGGGCTGGTGAGAAGCTGAGCTGGCTGGAGGCTGTTGATCCCACAGACAGACAGACAGACAGATGGGCAGATACCAGATTGGATGGCCAAGATTTAACCGGGTGGTCTTCCTTCCAGGGCAGACCTTTCCCTGGGGGGAAATGGTGGGGAAATTAGTCCAGGTCTCTTGGAAGTTGAGTTAACAGCCCTCCTGCTCACCCTGCCCCCACCATGAGCAGGGCTTCAGAATCCAGAGGGAGCAAAATTGGTGGCTGATCTGTTGGTATTCTTCTGAAGGGATCACATTTTGCTTAAAAAGAAGAAAACAGGTCAAACGTTATAATAATATCAGGAGCCTGAGCTACGTCCTTAGAAGAACCTGCTTTAATATGTGGGGGGATGGTGTGGGGGAAGGGGCAGCTCTCAGGGAAAGTTCTAGACTCTCAGAGCATTTTATCAACAGCTCTGGGGCCAAGAGGTGAGTGATGGGTGGAGTCTGAGTATCGCCCCCATCTCCACCCCAGGGATCCCGAGGGCTTGGGTCTGAGATGTCTGCCCTACAATTAATCCTGGAAGACCTTTGGCGAGGAGGTGAAAGAGGTAGGAGCTGGACTTCGGTGCCAAGTCTTTCAGGAGGTACTTGCTGCAGCTTCACCAATGGCGAACCCAGCCAGGCCCTACCAGGACCCACAGTCTGGCCTCTGGGTGCATGCTCAGTCACTGACAAAGGTGGAGAAACTGAGGCAGAGAGGGCTCTGGGTGGAAATCTCCAAAGAATGAACTCAGCCCAGCAAGTATCCCCCATCCTCCTCACTACAGAACTTAAGGCTAATAAACATTAATGGTACTTGGGTCGATACAGAATTGGAAGAAGTCTCTCCTTGGTCTGGGTGGGAGACAAGGAGCCAGGGGTGGCACAGGAAAGGTGACTTATTTCAGAGGAGGATGCAGCTAACAGATCCTTCCAGGGAAAAAGAAGTGGGGAAAGAGAAGATATTTCTGGTCTCAGAATACGATGAGCCAGGAGTTTAGCAGAATCTTTCCCACCTACCCTGATGTGAGCCATGGAAACTTTCTCCAGCTGCCAATGAGGCCAAGACATCCTCCACCCCTCATTCCTAACTCAGGGAGGAGGTATGCCTAGCCCCACCCCCATCCCCCAAAGGTTAGGGCCATCCTGATGCTACATTTGTATACCAATGTTACCTTGTATGCTCGAAAATGATTAGAATGGGGAGTTGGAGAGACTGTGTCTGAACTCCGAGTCTAATACCCACAGACCCTGTCATCTGGAATAAGTCATTTCCCTTCTCTGGGCTTCATTCAGGTCCCTGCCTCCTTCTGGGCTTCATTTTCCTTAAGCACATGGAGGGGTCCCTTCTCCCTCTCAGAGTCACAGGGCTGGGACAGGTTCTGGGCTCATTGCTGTAAAGCGTGACACTCCACTGCACACACTCTGGCCTGTATTAGACCGTCCACCCCTTTCTTTCTGTGGCTTCATCTGACCTAAATCCCAAAGAACTGGCTGCCCCACTAGCCCAAGCCAGCCTGCTTGCACTTCCAAACCTCGCCCCAAACACTCCCACTCTTCTGGAGCCGGGCCGTCTGCATTCACATCTGGCTTTTTCATGTACTGCTTGGGTAACCTAGGGCAAGTTAACCTCTACAAGCCTCAGTTTCCTCATCTGTAAAATGAATGCAATGATTGCCTCTATTTCATAGGGTTTTGAAAATGACCGAGTGAATACTTCTTAAAGCGATACTTTTCATACAGGAACTATATCGATGTTAGACATTTACACCCCCTATCTGAAGTCCTGGAGCCAAACTTGCCTCTTCCAAGAAGCTCTCCCAGATTTGCCCCACCTGGCTCTGTTTTGTCCTTTTCTTCTTTTTGCCTGTTTTGCCCCATTGTGCTGTAGTTTTATTCTCAAGTTGAGGACGCTAGGCCAGGCTAACCTCACTTCAGCTCTTTGCTTGCTCAGGAAGGGATGGCAGGGTAGAGAAGGTTACTGGAGTCTCCCCTAATCCTCCCCCAACCCCCAGAGTCTGCCAGACTGTTGTTGGGACCTAGAGCCAGGGGGCTGGGCATAGGAGGGGTGAGGGAAGCAGGCTTCCCAGGGGGAGTGGCACCAGGGCCGCCTGGAGCAGCTTGAGCAGAAGCTGCTTCTCTAGGAGCTGAGAGATGATTCAGAAGGTGATTTATAGTCGGAAGGCAGAAAGCTTGGCTCCTGGCAGAAGCTGCTGCTTAATTACATTCTTGGGGCGGGGGTGGGGGGTGGAGGTATGTGTGGGGAGGTAGCAGGGGCTAGACTTCGACCTCCTCCTTGTCCCGGTCCTGTCCCTTTGGCTGTCCCAGCTCCAAGCAGGGTCCTTCTTTATCCTGGTGCCAGAGAGGGAATCCCTGCTGTCAGTGAGAGGCTAGGCCAGGAGTGCAGGAACAGCCTCTGGGAGTGGAGAAGGTGGCAGAAGAGGAAGGAGGACGGGTCCTGTCTCCCGGGACTTCTCCAAGGGAGAAGTACTTGCTGAAGAACTGGGTTTTGGCCTCTGAGCCCAGGGCCTTCTCTCCAGCCCCTGTGGCCCACTGAGACCCAAGTGACAGAAAAGGAGTAGACCCGCAGGCAGGCCCTCTGAGGCAGCAGCAGAACAGGGTGCCAGAAGGAGGGTGTGGAGTTGATTAAACCACTGGCCATTAGTGGTTTAATGCATGTGGTTCCATGCATGGCGATGCACTGGAAAACGGGCCTGCTGGAGGGAGCACTGGGTCTCTTCACTGCTTCTGGGCAGGTGAATAGCTAAGCCACCTGGGCAGAGTTTCTGGGGTTTTTTTTTTCTTTTTTTTTTTGAGACAGAATCTTGCTGTGTTGCCCAGGCTGGAGTGCAATGGCATGATCTCAGCTCACTGCAACTTCTGCCTCCTGAGTTCAGTTGATTCTCCTGCCTCAGCCTCCCAAGTAGCTGGGACTACAGGCATATGCCACCATGCCTGGCTAATTTTTGTATTTTAAGTAGAGATGGGGGTTTCACCATGTTGTCCAGGCTGGTCTCAAACTCCTGACCTCAGATGATCCACCCGCCTCAGCCTCCCAGTGCTGGGATTACAGGTGTGAGCCACTGCACCTGGGCCAGAGTTTCTAGAATCTTCTGAGTGGCAACTCCACACCCTCCTTCTGGCACCCTGTTCTGCTGCTTCCTCAGAGGGCCTGCCTGCGGGTCTACTCCTTTTCTGTCACTTGGGTCTCAGTGGGCCACAGGGGCTGGAGAGAAGGCCCTGGGCTCAGAGGCCGAAACCCAGTTCTTCAGCGTTAGGCCACCAGTCTCACCCCAGGTGCACATTGGTTCTGCCAGCGGGTGCGGCCCCATATCCTGATGATAAACTAATATCTCAGAGAGTCACCCCAATGCCACTGGCTGCAGCTACAATCAATCACTTCCATGCTGTTGACAGGAGCCCCCATTCTCTTTCGATTCTTGCCAAGTTGACATCGGCATTTCCCTTGTGAACACTGACCCATGCAGCAAGCCACCTGATGATACCTCTCTAAGGCCCCTTAGTTCCCAGGCAGGCTGCGTTGCAGCTGTGAATCCCAAATCCTTCGCTGCTAGTTCTTAAGGCTGGAAAGGTGTGGGGCAGGCAGGGCTAGCGTTGCTGAGGCCGGCAGTGTCAAGTTATCTGTTGCAGCCTGGCTTGTACAGCCGGGAGGAGTTGGCAGGGGTCAGGGTGGGGACACTAGACAGCTCTCTGGTTCCCCCTGAGGCGGGCCTTCTCAAAATGGCCTCATTATATGTGTGGAGTGAATTCCAGAAATGTCAGGCACACCCATACATCTAGGGAAGGAAGGAGACTGGAGCGGGCTCTGGGGCAAGAGGGGTCAGTGTGAGGAGGTGGGAGGCTTCTGGGCAGGGAGTCAGGGCACCTGAGACCTCGCTCTGCCACCATCTTGATATCAGGTACCACCCTTAACTGTTCTGAGTCTCAGTAAATAGGAGAGTTGGATAAACTGCTGGCCAAGGACTTCCAGCTCCGAGATTGCAATCCTGGAGGCTGTGTCCCGCGTTCAGGTTGCCCTGCTATTGGGACCATCTGTGCCTGGTGGAGGGGGTGGTCACTGAAAGCTGGTCTTGTGGAAGGGTGGTGGGGTGGTGCAGAGCCCTAAACTCTATACACAAAGAGCTGTGAGACAGGGGATGAGTCTCCTCCATCCTTCAGTTTTCTCATCTGCAAATTGGGTGACGATAGTAACCACCTGCTCTGCCCGCTTGCAGGGCCCTGAAGAGCTTCAGGTGGAATAATCTTTGTGAAAGCACTTTCCAGAGAAGTTAACTATCATTGTGAGTCATAGAAAAAAGAAATAAGAAAGCCGGGCATGGTGGCTCATGCCTGTAATCCCAGCACTTTGGGAGGCCGAGGCAGGTGGATCACCTGAGATCAGCAGTTTGAGACCAGCCTGGTCAACATGATGAAACCCTGTCTCTACTAAAAATACAAAAAATTAGCTGGGCATGGTGGTGCACGCCTGTAATCCCAGCTACTCGGGAGGCTAAGGCAGGAGAATCACTTGAACCCCAGAGGCAGAGGTTGCAGTGAGCTGAGATCGCACCACTGCACCCAGCCTGGGTGACAAGACCGAGATTCGTATCTTAAAAAAGAAAAAAAAGAAAGAAAAGAGGTGGTCGCTCATACCTGTAATCCCAGCTGCTCGGGAGGGAGGCAGGAGAATTACTTGAACCTGAAAGGCGGAGGTTGCAGTGAGCCAAGGTTGTGCCACTGCACTCTGACCTGGGCTACAGAGCGAGACTCCATCTCAGGGGGAAAAAGAAAAAAAGGAACAAGAGCTAGCCCCTTCTCAGCCAGTGCTAAGAATGGACCCAGGAGCCCCCTTGAGCCTCTGAGCTTGAGGAGTTGATATTTCCAGCAGAGGAAGACGTGGGGCTGGACAGGGAGGTTCTCAGCTCCTTCCTGTAGGGGTCCTTACGCTCAATGGAGAGCCCCTGGGAGAGGGCGCAGAGGCCTCAGGTCTGAGGCCAACTGGTCACGGGGCGTGCCCAGGTTCACAGCTCAGGGCATGGGGCTTGGGCATCCTCCCCGCCTAATGCTAAAACCACTGGCTGGACCCAGAGGAGATTTCCAACCATGGACACATGGGAAGAGGTAGGTGGCGATGAGGAGGGCCAGGGCAAAGGGCCAGCAGCTGGAAGGGGCTCGGCTGAGGCCTGTGGTCATCAGGGAACCCTCATGGCCTGCGTAAGGCCTAGCAAACTAGGAGACAGGCACAACCCATTCCCCCAGCTCGGCTGGAAAAACTCACTCGGTGGACTGACAGTGTGTGCATGTGTTAGGGAGGGGGATGGGAGCAACAGGAACAAGCGCCCAGGTCTGTCAGGAAGACCTTTCTGCAAAACCTGCCCTTGGGCACAGAGTCCCACTTATCTGCCAGAGCCAGCTGGGCCAGCAAGGAAAACCAATCTTGCAGGGCCCATTAGGAATGCAAATAGGGGCTTGTGCTGTGAGTGAGCAGGCGTCCCGCCTCCTCTCCAGCTCCCACCACTCATCTTCACAACATGGATTGCTGAGGGTGCCACTCCCCTGCTCCAAAACCTCCCATGGCTCCCTTCTTCCTGTCTGGGGCTCCCTATGATCTCGCCTCTGTCCACCTGTGCAGCTGTACCTTTCACAATCCCCTGAATCCCCCTGACATCCCACTTCAACTGGAATACTCACCTCTGTGCTTGTTCATTGAAATACGTCCACCTCCTCTCTCTGACTTTAAAAGGCAGCCCAACCTGGTGCCTGTTGACCAGGGGTCAGCCTGCTCTGCACTGCTCAGCTGGGACCCCACTT
Source organism: Cheracebus regulus (assembly GCA_963574635.1). NCBI lineage: Eukaryota > Metazoa > Chordata > Mammalia > Primates > Pitheciidae > Cheracebus > Cheracebus regulus. The sequence goes on from CAUYQU010080131.1 coordinate 60,666, forward strand.
GCTTCAGGTCACATAGCTAACAGCCCTGACTGTGGAGGGTCCTTAGAGGGTCTCCCAAGGTGGATGGGCCGCTCAACCTGAGCAGGCTGCTGTCCCAGAAGCTGACATGAGCCTTTTCTCCACAGTGTCAATTCCCCTGGGTTTCTTTTTTTTCATCCCAGCTCTATTTGCAAACATTTCTTATTTGCGTACTATTTTCCCCTCCACGCTCACCAGCTCACACTATGCGTCACTAAGTCGTTAATTTTAAGATTTTGCAATTGGCAGAAGCTGATTCTCCACCCAGAAACAGGTTAATATGTTTGCTGACCATGTGCTGTGTGCTGGTCCCCATACAGACATCAGGATCTGAATCGAATTCTTGCCAGTTTATAGATGGGGAGTCCTGTAGTGCAGCCTGGGCACAGCACAGGAAGCTCTGAGCCCACACCCTGTTGGACCTAAATCCTTTTTCTTTCTACCACCGTTCAGGCTCAGTTGTGGACTTGTTATTGGGGTAAAATTTTGCTTGTTCATATTCTACTTTGTTCCCCAAAGCATGGTTTTGAGGCAAGTTTACCCTTGACCTTCAACTTGAAGGCTGATGCTTTGGGCTTATAGATACTACTTGCAAGTGTCTGGGAGGTCTCTTATTTGGGGATGTGCCCTCCTCACTGGCTACCTTTCCGCAAGTCATCAGGCTGTCCTCCAGCTGGGGCTACACAGTTGCTGACAGCAGTGGCCATGTGAGCATTTCATTGCCTCTGAGATGGGTAAGGGACGACCTTGATTAAATCACTGCCTCCCAAGCCTCAGTTTCCTCATCTGTGAAACAGAAAGGAGAGAGGGTAAATGACCTCTCAGATTGCTTCCAACACTAAACTACTTAGTGCTTCTACTTAGTCCTTTCTGCTGCTTTGCATCCGGTCTCCATCAAATACATGCCAGAAAGCAGTTGGGCAGAATCTTCTTTCTTGCCCCACTCCAGTTCTTGTGTTGCTGCCTCTGAAACAGCCGATTTTTCATTCCACTTTCTCAATTTGACGTTCGGCTGTATTTCCGGCTGAGGAGCCAGTGTGCTTTCTCCTTTCTGATCGAGCATGTTTCCCTTTATGCCCTGGCTGTGAGGAAACTCAGAGGTACACCTGAAGCCCCATCCTTGTGCCCGTGTGGGCCTGTGCCTGATCCTGCTCTTTCGTTTTTATTTTGTTGTTTAATCTGTTGTGTTTTCTGTCATGAGCCTCTTGAGGGCAGGCATGTTGGAGTCTTTGTACCTGGCCTGCACAGAGTGGAAGCTCAATAAAGACTTGTCTTTGGGGTATGCATTTGCTGTCAACCTCTTCAAATCCATTCTAGAAAGAAGCAAAGCACACATGAATTATAAAGCAAAATAAACATTGCTCTGGTAGGGAGTTGGTCCTCATTCAATGGTTTTGAGTTGTGAGAATTCCAGTCCATTTCTTTCTGTTTCTTTCTTTTTTTTTTTTTTCCTATTTATTTATTTATTTTGAGATGGAGTTTTGCTCTTTTTGCCCATGCTGGAGTGCAGTAGTGTGATCTCAGCTCACTGCAACCTCCATCTCCCAGGTTCAAGAGATTCTCCTGCCTCAGCCTCCCGAGTAGCTGGGAATACAGGTGTTTGCCACCACACCCAGCTAATTTTGTGTCTTTAGTAGAGACGGAGTTTCACCATGTTGGTCAGGCTGGTCTCAAACTCCTGACATTAAATGATAGACCTGCCTTGGCCTCCCAAAATGCTAGGATGACAGGCGTGAGCCCCTACACTCTGCCTTCTTTCCATTTTACTGTCAGTTTTTCCCCAAGTCTACAAAGGTCTTGTCTTCAGAGAAGTCACCTCTTTTCTTTCCCTCTTCTGATCTCTCAACGGCTTTTCTATAACTTCCTGCAAGTCTATAGCCACAGAATTGCCTTTAAATTGGGCAAAGAGGAGGCCTGCCCCTGACTCTCTGACTTAGAAGCTTCCCTCTGGTGTCTCATGACGTTTCCCTTCCCCACAGAGCAGGGAGTCTGGAATCCAACATGCCTGCCCTCAAGGGGCTTATGACAAAAATCAGATTAAATAACAAAATAAAAACAGGCTGGTTGTGGTGGCTTGTGCTGTAATCCCAGCATTTTAGGAGGCTGAGGCAGGTGGATCACTTGAGGTCAGGAGTTCCAGACCAGCCTGGCTAATGTGGTGGAACCCCATCTCTACTAAAAATACAAAAATTAGCTAGGCATAGTGGTACATGCCTGTAATCCCAGCTACTCCAGAGGCTGAGGCAGGAGAATTGCTTGAACCTGTGAGGAGGAGGTTGTAGTGAGCTGAGATCCCACTACTGTACTCCAGCCTGGGCAACAGAGTGAGACTCCGTCTCAAAAAATAAAAATAAATAACAAAATAACAGAAGAGCAAGATCAAGGTCAAGGAGAAGACAAATATGCAAGTCAAGGTCAATGCAGGTACAAGAATGCAGCTTCAAGTTTGCCCCTGAGTTTCCTCACAGCTGGGACATAAAGGAAAACATACTTTACCTGAAAGGAGAAGGCATGCTGGGTGCTCAGGGAGAAATACTCACCTACAGCCCATGCCCACCCTCCTCAGCAACGCTCTGAGAATCCAGGCTCCTGGAATTTCTAGCCCAGACAGCCATGAGCCTGCTTCTGGGTCCTGCAGGCCTGTGCCTGGGGCTCATCCTGCCAGGGCAGGCCACACTGCTGGCTGCGAGGAGCTGGTTAAGGGGAATTCATTTGCAGGGGCTGTGGCTGGAGCTTGGGGGTGTGGCTGGGGCGTTCAGCATGGGATGCCGCAGGGATGGGCAGGCTGCAGGCTTGGGGCTGGATCTCCCATGTCACCATTGTCTAGCATGAACTTTGTGGGACAACGTAACCCTCCAGGTGGCAAATACAGTTTTTGCCAAGTTAGAAGGATAGAATGATTGTTTAACTTTAGTTAGTTATTTATTTATTTAGAGACTTAGTCTTGTGCTGTCGCCCAGGCTGGAGTGCAGTGATGCAATCTCAGCTCACTGTAACCTCCCCCTCCTGGATTCAAGCGATTCTCCTGCCTCAGCCTCCCGAGTAACTGGGATCACAGTCATGTACCACCACACCAGGCTGTTTTGTATTTTTAGTAGAGACATGATTTCGCCACGTTGGCGAGGCTTAGTCTTAAACTCCTGAGCTCAGGTGATCCTTCCGCCTCGGCCTCCCAAAGTGCTGGGATTACAGGCATGAGCCTCGGCACCCAGCCGAATGATTGTTTAACTTTTTAATGGAAGTATAGGAAAAAGCGTAAGCTGTCTTTCCTCTGCTTTCACCCCACAATAATCAGTACAGAAGACTTCTGTGACCAAATGTGTGCACACACCAAGCAAGCCGTCAATTCTGTGGCGGACATCACCCAGTGTCCTCCAATCCAGTCCAGTTCTGACGCTCTCTACCCGGACATAACATCTGATCCCATAGGTTGAAGGCTGAGTCCCCAGGACAGTCCCCCACTTCCAGTGCCAATCCTAAGCCCCAGGTGGCTTTACATGTGCTCCTGACTGAACTGCTGTAAACCAGGGTTCCCATGACTCTCTCCTTGGGTTCCATTAATTTGCTAGAGTGGCTTGCAGACACAGGAACACACATTTACTGGTTTATTATAAAGGATATTACAAAGGATACAGATGAAGAGGTACCTAGGGCGAGATATGGGGGAAGCTGCACTGAGCATCCGTGCCCTCCCTGGCATGCCACCCTCCCAAGACCTCCATGTGCTTGGCTATCCATAAGCATTTGAACCCTATCCTTTTGGGTCTGTATGGGGGCTTCATTCCATACGCATCGTTGATTAAACCACTGGCCATTAGTGATCAACTTAACCTTCAGCCCCCTCTCTCCTTCCCAAATGTTGGAGTTGGAGTTAAAAGTCCAACCCTCTAATCATGGCTGGGCGTGGTGGCTCATACCTATAATCCCAGCACTTTGGGAGGCCAAGGTGAGTGGATCACCTGAGGTTAGGAGTTTGAGACCAGCCTGACCAACACAGTGAAGCCCCGTCTCTACTAAAAATACATAAAATTAGCCGAGCATGGTGGTATGCGCCTATAATCCCAGCTACTCGGGAGGCTGAGGCAGGAGAATCTCTTGAACCTGGGAGACGAAGGTTGCAGTGAGCTGAGATTGCAACACTGCACTCCACCCAGGGTGACAGAGTGAAATTTCATCCAAAAAAAAAAAAAAAAGTCTGTCCAACCCTCTAATCCTGCCTGGGTCTTGGGGGGTAACCAGCCCCCATCCTGAAGCTCCCTAGGGACTGCCAGCCCTCCATCAGCTCATTAGCATACAAAAAGATATCACTTTGGAGATTCTAAGGATTTTAGGAGTCATAGGCTGGGAAACTAGGTTGAAGAACAAATATATATTTTACAATATCACAAACATGTGTACAGGCAAGCATATAACTTACCAGTATACAGCTTAATGAGCTGGGTAGAAAGAATATCTTCTGCTTAACAGTTTGTGAACCTGGCATGAAACTTTTCAATACGGGGTACATGGTGGATGAGGCTTCATTGAGTGGTGTCACTCCAGGTGGGATAAATGCTGCAGCCAGGCCTTAGGGCTTGGTGAGGAAATGGTTCCACCAGGGTGGAGCTGCCACAGCACAGAGAAGGGGGCTTCCCTCCTGTAGCGTGGCTGCATCGTCTCCATCCCACCCTTAGTGGATTCACAGTGGTATTGCTACTCCAGGTCACTCGCCTCCAGGTCCCTGTTTGTTCAACTTGGACCATGTTTTAGCCTTTCTCAGCCCCAAAGGATCTTCATTTCTGATTAGTTTGGTCAGCTTAATTTAATTTAATTTGTTTTCTGAGATGGAGTCTCACTCTGTGGCCCAGGGTGGAGTGCAATGGTACAATCATGGCTCACTGCAACCTCTGCCTCCCAGGTTCAAGTGATTCTCCTCCCTCAGCCTCCCAAGTAGCTGGGGTTACAGGCGCCCACCACCATGCCAGACTAATTTTTTTATTTTTAGTAGAGATGAGGTTTCACCATGTTGGCCAGGCTGGCCTCAAACTCCTGACCTCAGGTGATTGACTCTCCTCAGTCTCCCAAAGTGCTGGGATTACAGGCGTGAGCCACCATGCCCAGCTAGTTCTGCCTTTTTATCTAGGAGGCCTTAACCTCTCCAAGCCTCAGTTTTCTCTTTGTAAAATGGGGATCATGAGGGCTACTGTGAGGATGAAAGGATATACCACATGTGAGACTAGCACAGGGTCAGGTGGTGTCTACACAGTGAGTAACCCACACCTTTTGCTGACATTAATTTCATGTTACAGCCTGCGTCGTTCTCGTGCCTACCCCACCTCTCCATGCCTCTGCGCCAGCCCCTGCCTTCCCTTGGAATGACTGCAAACTCCTGTTCAGTCTTCAAATCATAGTTCAGGCACTGCTTCCTCTGTGCAGCCTTCCCTCAGTACTGTGGCCCCAGCAAAGCCCTTTCTGAACACATTTATTTCATGGACTAGACTGTAAGTCACCTGTGGGCAGGACCAGGTCTCCATCATCTTTCAATCCACACCACCAAACATAGCACAGGGCACACAGTGGATCTTCAAAGACAGGTTATGGGATGAAAGGACCTTTGAGAGTCACCTGCTGGTCCCAGACTCAGACTCTCTGCCCTAGATGGCTTCTCATTGCCTCTGTGATACCCTACCAGGAAGCCAGCTGGCACTTGTGTATTTTTCTGTATTCTCAGATAACTCTTCATGTGTATCTGTCTTGTCTTCCCAATGCAAGGGTCAGCCCATGAGGGTAGGGATTCTGCTACATCACTAGCAAGCCTCACACATGTCCTGAGTGCTGCAGGAGCACAGTTAGGAATTCTGTTATCGGGCCAGGAGTGGTGGCTCACACCTGTAATCCCAACACTTTGGGAGGCCGAAGCAGGGGGATCACCTGAAGTCAGGAGTTTAAGACCAGCCTGGCCAACATGGTGAACCCCTGTCTCTACTAAACATACAAAAATCAGCCAGGCGTGGTGGTGTGTGCCTGTAATCCCAGCTATCTGGGAGGTTGAGACAGGAGAATCACTTGAACCCGGGAGGTAGAGGTTGCAGTGAGCCAAGGTCATGCCACTGTACTCCAGTGTGGGTGACAGAGTGAGACTCCATCTCCAATAAATAAATAGGAATTCTGTTATCATGTGGCCCAGGAATCAGGCTCCTTCCCAAGCAGGCTGCAGTGCAGGCTCAAGTGGTCCCCACTCTCTGGGACAGCACTCCCCTCACTCTGTGATGTCTCAGGAAGTCCAGTTCCAGGCATCTAACCTCTGTGGGGGGAGGCAACATAGCACTCCAGAAAGAGGGTAGCCTCTGTGACAGAAACAGCTGTGGTGCAAATCCCAGATGTCCACTGCATAGCTCTAGAACTTTGCTTTGAGTGGTTGCTTAAAAATCTCTGAGTCTCAGTCTCTTCCTCAGTGATCTCAGGGTAGTTGTGAGATCACTGATCTCAGGGTAGTTGTGAGATTGAAATGAAATAATAGACAAACTGGACAGGCAAATGGCTCATGCCTGTAATCCTAACACTTTGGGAGGTCAAGGCGGACAGATCATTTGAAGTCAGGAGTTCGAGACCAGCCTGGCCAACATGGTGAAGTGCTGTCTCTATTAAAGAAACAAAAATTAGCCAGGTGTGGTGGTGCACACCTGTAATCCCAGCTACTCAGGAGGCTGAGGTGGGAGAATCGCTTGAACCTGGAAGGCGGAGGTTGCAGTGAGCCAAGATCACGCCACTGCATTCCAGCCTGGGCAACAGACTGAGACTCAATCTCAAAAAAAATAATAATAATAATAGACAGAAACTGATGTAAAGGTGAGTAGTTAAGGATGTTCTACAGGTCATCTAATGTGGCAGGGTTATACAAATATTCTCTCCCAGGCCAGACTTCTTTAGAGCAGGAAGATCTGAATTCCTTCCATAACAGAAAAGGCTGGCTTCAGGGAAGCCCATACACTTTACGTTGGTTTGTCCCAACCAATCAGCCCATCTGGAGAAAGAAGAGGCTGGGGAGGCATGTGGCAGAAGCCTGTGACTTGGTGGACCAAAGGCAGTGCAGACTCTGGCATGACCTTACGTTCTTGTATCCTGTTCAGCCAGAATACTCACAGAGGCCTTCAGTTCTCAGAAGGGAAGAGTGAATTAAATGTGGTTAGTTATCAGGGATTTGTACGGGGGTTCCAAGGAGTGGCCCGTGTAGGTTTCATATCACCCTAGTTAATGGCTGAGGCACTGACCGTGTAAGCCCTGCTAAGCACAGTGAGTCAGTGTGGCTGGGCGTGCTGGAGGCCTGGGTGGGATGCAGGCTGACCCAGGTTGGCAGTCACTGTGTGCCTCTAACCTTTAGGCAAGAGAGGCCTGCTAAACACTGAGAAGAAATTCATGGCAAAGAAGCACTGGTGTGCCAATGGTACGGCTGGCACAAGCCTAAACAGATACCAGCTGTTCTCCTGCAAGCTGATAAAAAATATTTTATTACATAATACTTGACCTATATGAGAGAGCAATCATATGTATTAGATATAATAACAGAATGAAAACCGGAGACTCACCATACCCCTGAAGGACCAGACCATGACTAGGCCTTTGTGTCTATCTGTGGGTCCTCCTCAGCCCATTCCCCATCTCCTTCCAGATGAGAACACATATTTTACATATTTATTTCATTACTTAAAAATACTGGGTTTTGGTTAGGCATGGTACCTGACACCTATAATCCCAGCACTTTGGGAGGCCGAGGTGGGAGGATCACCTGAGGCTGGGAGTTCAAGACCAGCCTGGCCAACATGGCTAAACCCCGTCTCTACTAAAAATACAAAAATTAGCTGGGTGTGGTGGCGCATGCCTGTGGTCCCAGCTACCTGGGAGGCTGAGGCAGGAGAACCGTTTGAACCCAGGAGGCAGAGGTTGCAGTGAGCCAGGATCACACCACTGCACTCCAGCCTGGGCAACAGAGCGAGACCCTGTCTCAAAACAGAAACAAAATGAAACTGGTTTTCCCAGGTAATAAAGCCTAAACAAAATGTTTTATTTTACAGGTTTTTAGCATTATAAAAATGGTATACTACGTGGCCTTCTTTTTTTTTTTTTTTTTTTTTTTGAGACAGAGTTTCAGTCTAGTTACCCAGGCTGGAGGGCAGTGGTGCGATCTCGGCTCACTGCAGCCTCTGCCTCCTGGGTTCAAGTGATCCTCCTGCCTCAGCCTCCCAAGTAGCTCGGACTACAGGCATGTGCCACCACACCCAGCTAATTTTTGTATTTTTTTTTAGGAGAGATGGGGTTTCATCATGTTGAAACAGGTTCAGTCTGGTCTCAAACTCCTGACCTCAGATGATCTGCCCGCCTCGGGCTCCCAAAGGGCTGGGATTACAGGCGTGAGCCACCGCACCCAGCTGTATGTGGCCTACTATGGCGAGCTCTTCTCTTTCTGCATTGTGTTTCTAAGTTTCAACCTGTTACTGGGTCTTGCTATAGTTCTCACATGCTCACAGCTGCATAATAGTCCATCATTAGAATATGCAGTTTATGGGTTTTGTCTCCTGGCCATGTTCCTGAGTCTCACTGTGCACAGCAGGGAAAGGTGTTTGTGGACGTACCTGCCTAGGAGGGGAACTTTGGGTTGAGGGCGTGTGAATGTTTGGCTTTACAAGATGATGCCAAACTTTTCCAAAGAGGTCGTGCCCATCTATACGCTCATCTTTGAGACGGCTTTTCCCATGGCCCAAGGGCCTCCTTCACGCCTGCGAGAGGCCCACTCCTGAGGACTCAACTGCCTTGGGCCTTCACCATCCTTCTCTCAGGACCCTGTTCCCTACTGGAAAACTCTTTCCTTTCCCTCCTCCACCTGGCCGTGAACTTCCCAGGATTTTTCAAAAACCAGCTTGGAGCTACCATTTTCCTGGCAGCTCACTTCCTCCCAGCCTCACTTCTGCTCTCTCCCAGCTTTTTGGGATAGCTTTCGCAGATACCTTTTGGGCCAGAGCAGGACATCACATAGTGTGTTTCTTATAATATTAGCCCCACATAATCCTGTTGAGAAAGGCTTCCAGAGTCAAATCAACCTAGGAACCGCCACAGGCAACGTGGAGCCTCCTGCTGTTGACTGTGCTCATTTGAATATTAGCAGTTCATTAGCATAGTCGCAGCTCTGAAAGGCTCTGCCAGTATGACTCTGTTTTCATTTGTTTAACTTGTTTTCCAAAAGTATTTAACGTGGAGCCGTTTTCCCCAACAAGTAACAACTATTACCTATTTGGAAGATGGGATTGAGAAGATTCTTCTGCCTATTTCATGTCAGTTTGGTCTTGTGGTCTTATTTTCCTCCGTAACCAAGCTGAGTGTCCTCTGAGTTCTGTTGTAATCATCCTGTGTGAACTAGTTCAGTCCAGACCACCCGTTCTGAAGGGGCCTGAGTTGTAGGAATGAGTGAATACACTCAAAAGTGAATGAATGAAGCAGTCAGCCAATCAGTCAGCCATCCAGCTGAGCCCTCTCCTAGATGGCACTCAGGGAGCAGGGACTGATCAGGCACTGCTCAACTTGCACGAGGGGACACCCCGGCTGTCTGGCTGGTGAATCGCTCTCCCCTCTTAGGCCTCCTGTAGTTGTATCTGTCAACCAGTGAGGCCGGGAGACCCTATGGGGCAGGAAGCACGTTGCACTTCCCTAGGGATGACCATCACCTTCATGATAGACCTGGAAGACAGAGATCCTGGGGTGGGTCTGGCTTTGAGCCTGCATAGTGGCAGAATTGTCTGTGCGTCAGCAGTGCCGCAGAACAGCAGGGTACTACTCCTGGAACTGGCTTGGTGCCATCGCCCGCTGCCCCTTGCCCAAGTGGGGCATACAGATGAGATCTCTACCTTTAAAACAATTTTTTATTATTATTTATTTATTTTTTAATTCTTTTTGCTTTTTCTTTTTTTTTTGTTATTTTTTTGGGTTTTTTTGTTTGTTTTTCAGATGCGATCTCTCATCTGATTTCTTCTGAGAGAGGCAGGAGAATATTGTGGTTAAGTCTTTAGCCTCTGGAGCCAGCTCAGATGTGCCTCTAATTACCTGGGTAATGTGGACCAATATCTGCCTCAGTTTCCCCACCAAAATAGAGGTGATGATAACATACCTTCCTTATGGACTTATTACGGCTGTTAATATGTGGCAAGCACACAAATGGTGCCTGGCGCAGAGGATGCCACTGGTCTGTATTAGCACTATGATCATGGCAACCACCATTGATTATGTGCCAGGGACTGTGATGAGAGCTTTATCTACCTAATTTCAGTTATTCCTCCCCAGAGTCTCTTTGAAGTGGGTGATGCTTTTCTCATTAGGAAGCTGAGTCCTCCCAAGGAAATATGGTAATGGGTGGTAGCAATAAGATCAGGATTCGGGGTCGGGCGTGGTGGCTCACGCCTGTAATCCTAGCACTTTGGGAGGTCGAGGTGGGTGGATCACCTGAGGTCAGGAGTTCAAGACCAGCCTGGCCATCATGGTGAAACCCCATCTTTAAAAAAAAAAAAAAAAAAAGATCAGGATTCAGGTCAGCCAGATCACGAGGCCCTGGCCTGCAGGTGGACAGGGTGCCGCTTACCACCTGGGGGATCAGACAGCTCCTCTGTTTCTTTCTTTCTTTTTTTTTTTTTTTGAGATGGAGTCTCGCTCTGTCTCCAGGCTGGAGTGCAGTGGCATGATCTTGACTCACTGCAACCTCTGCCTCCTGGTTCAAACGATTCTCCTGCCTCAGCCTCCCAAATAGCTGGGACTACAGGTGCACGCTGCCATGCCCAGATAATTTTTGTATTTTTAGGAGAGACAGGGTTTCACCATGTTAGCCAGGATGATCTCGATCTCTTGACCTTGTGATCTGCCAGCCTCAGCCTCCCAAAGTGCTGGGATTACAGGCATGAGCCACCGAGTCCAGCCTCCTCTGTTTCTTTTCACTTATAATTACCCTTCCAACAACCTGATCAGTTCTTTTTTTTTAATCCTCTATTCATCGAGACAAAATGGAAATCCATGGCACTGCAGGGTTGGCTTTAACATGTATGCATACATGTGTGCATGCGTGTGTGTGTGTGTGTGTGTGTAAGAGAGAGAGAGAGAGAGAGAGAGAACAAGAATGCACAGTGAAGGAGAAGGAGTTGTCTTCGAGGCCTGGGGGTGACCAGCACCTTCACGATAGACCCAGGAAGACAGAGATCCTGGGGTGGGGCTGGCTTTGAACCTGCACAGCAACAGAATCATCTGTGAGTCAACAGAGCAGCAGAACAGCAGGGCACTCCTGGACCTGGGCTCGGTGTTGTCACCTGATGCCCTTTGCACAGGGCCCTGTGTGCCAGGAAGAGTTTGCAGGCCGGACACCCGCGGTGGCTTTTAGCCAGGCAAGGGAGCTGGGTTCGAAGTGGCCACATTCCTGAGGGCTCGCAGCTTCAGATCTAAGAGGGTTGGACAAGGCATTGGAGGAGAATTTGCTGTTGTCCCTTTGCCGATCGGCCTTCTCAGACCCCAGAGGCAGCTCTTTCATTCTTCACCACCTAGAAGGGGAGCCCCAGAAGTCACAGGGTTGGTGGTTCGCTTTCCACATGACCTTAGGCTTTATTCTTGCACCATCCCCAGCTCTGGCCATACCAGGCAAGTGAGACATAGGGTGTCAGCAGAGGGGCTGAATGCACTGGTGTAGGGTAGGAGGTTTGAGATGCACATTCCAGAGGGTGTTTATGGGGAGCAGACAAGGTTGGGGGCGTCATTCCTGGCAGGGAACAGCTACTCCCTCAGCACCCAAGGACAGGAAATAAGGGCCAAAATGGAGGCTCAGAGGGACACAGGTGAGGTAAGCAGGTAAGAATTCCACCAAGTGTCTTCAGAAATGCCTTGGGAACAGCTGGGTGCAGTGGCTGACATCTGTAATCCTAGCACTTTGGGAAGCTGAGGTGGGCAGATCACCTGAGGTCATGAGTTTAAGACCAGCCTGGCCAACATGGAGAAACCCATCTCTACTAAAAATACAAAAATTCACTGGGCTTGGTGGTGGGTGCCTGTAATACCAGCTACTCCAGAGACTGAGGCATGAGAATCACTTGAACTCGGGAGGTGGATGTTGCAGTGAGCTGAAATTGAGCCACTGAACTCCAGCCTGAGTGACAGAGCAAGATTCTGTTTTGAAAAAAAAAAGTCCTGAGAAGCTGCTGGAGGAGGCTGAGATCTTCCTGATCTGGAGAAACTAGGGAATTCCCAGGCATGTATAGATCAATAGACTGCTGAAGTTTGGCTAACATGAGAATGGGTTGAGATCCTGAATTTTGGATTTTTATCCTCTCCACGGTGGTACAGTGTGTTCTGTGAACAAAGGCGAGCCAGAGCCTTGAAGAACCCTTCTCAGAGCTGGCTATGTTCTTTGGGTCCTCAGTTCAATGAAGTGGCCTTTGGTTCTGATCCCTATGCAATATGCAGGCTGGGCCAGACGACCCCCAAGGCTCCTTCCAGCTCTGACAACTCCTGTTGGGGGGTTCAGCCTGCATATAGGGCCTGGCCTTCTCTCAGGCCCACAGATGGTGACCCCTCTTCACTGCTGGTGGGATTGAAGCTGATCAGCAGGACCTCAGGCCCCGGCCTCCTTCCTTCTTGGTCCCTTGGGCTTTAGAGTTTTATGTGACATCAGCATCCCAGAAATGCCCATCCTCTTCCTTTTCTCTCAGGGCACAGTCCTCTGAGGTCTTGTGGCTTATCCACCCCCACTCCTGTTCCATGTCCTCCTTCACTTGCTCTCCCCCACCCTCCCCCAACCAGAGAGTTTATAAGCTGGCTCTCCCCTTGCTAACCTCCTACTGCTCCTAAGAACATGGCCTGCCTGTTAGATTTCACCACGTGACAGTGTCTTGGTTATCTCCCCATCATGTCACCTTCAGTGCACAGCACACAGCAGGTGCCAAATAAATGTACTCTGCTGGAATAAACTGGATACCTCCAGAGGGTGGGGTCTGGACAGAGTAGCAAAACAGTGACAGCATGGGATTTGGAGTCCAACTCCAATTCCACTTCCTGGCTTCTGGCAATGTGTCCGAGCCTCAGTTTCCTCATTTGTAAAGTGGAGCTGGTATCTCTACTCTCAGGGCTGTTGAGAGTATTCATGGAGAAGCTGTGTGGGGAAATGCTTTACAGACTGGAAAGTGCTGGGAACGTGTGTCATCTACCCTGGCCTCTCTCTCGGGGACTCTTGCCCACATTTGTCACCATCCGCTGGGCCTGGTGTCCTGGGAGAGGTCCCGTTAACCCTCTGCCACCTTGAATTCTCTGGTCCCCTGAAATTCCATATACTGTCTCACACACAAATGCCTCCAGCCCTCAGCACCTGAAGGCAGGAAACGAGGGCCAAAATGGAGGCTCACAGGGATATAGGTGAGGTAAGTAGGGTCTCCTCTCCTCCTGCGATGCCTTGGGTGTGGGTCCAGGCTTGTCTGAGATACAGAGAAATGGACCTCCAGTGCAGAAGATCCACGCCAACATTCAAAAGAAAAAAGATCAATGGCGGGAGCCCGGCGTTTGAATGTACAGGGCTGCTCATCGCAACAGCAGCCAGAGCAGCAGGGCAGGACCTGAGTGCCTCCTTCCCTTCCTCCTCGTGAGCATGCTCCCTGCAAGCCCCGTCCTGGTAAATGTCTCCTGGCACTTTTTTTTTTTAAGACAGGGTCTCGCTCTGTCACCCAGGTTAGAGTGAAATGGCTTGATCTTGGCTCTCTCACTGCAGCCTTGACCTCCTGGGATCAAGTGATCCTCCCAGCTCAGCCTCTCAAGTAGCTGGGACTACAGGTGGGCACCACCATGCCCAGGTAATTTTTTTTTTTTTTTTTTAATTTTAGTAGAGACAAGGTATTGCTCTCTTGGCCAGGCTGGTCTTAAACATCTAAGCCCAAGTGATCCTCCCGCCTTGGCCTCTCAAAGTGCTGGGATTACAGGTGTGAGCCACCTCCCCCAGCCCTCACTGCTTTTTTCATCACCTCAGTGCCACCATTTCCTAACCGTGTGACTTTAGACAAGTCACTTAGCCTCTCTGAGCCCATGTCATCATTCATCAAATTGGGTTCTCTGGCAAATTACAGGATATATTCTGTCAAGTGCTTTACATAGCAACTGGCACACAGTCAGGCCTCGAAAAACGTTAGCTATTGTTATTAACAGTGGCCACTCTGAGTGCCCCAGTAAATAGGGCCCCTTACAACCCTATTCAGAGCAGAGTTAGGAAATTAGTGGAGTTCTTCACTACCTTATTAACTACTCTTTACCCTAATAAATGGACCCCACTTCATCTTATTCATCACTGGGTATGCACCTATAAAAGCGTTCTTTATTTCATTCACAGCCTGAGTGTCCCCGTAAAGGTGCTCCATAATGTCATCACCTCCCACCTGTGGTGATTCGGCCTTTTCTGAGGCCAGGGTGAGTCCTGGGGGAGCCTTAACTGGAGCTAATGTCCGTTGACGTTTTGCCTTTCGTGTTGAACACACATCCCATTTGTAGAGAATTAGAACTTTTTGACTTTAAATGTTCGCTATTTCTGTGTGTGTATGTGTAAGAGAGAGTTGTTTTCTTTTGTTCTGTTAAGAAACAGGGTCTCACTCTGTTGCCCAGGCTGAAGTGCAGTGGTGCAATCGCAGCTCACTGCAGCCTCTAACTCCTGGGCTCAAGCAATGCTCCTGCCTCGGCCTCCCCAGTAACTGGGACTACAAGCATGCACCACACACCCGGCTAATTTTTCTGTATTTTGCAGAGACAGGGTCTCGCTGTGTTGCCCAGGCTGGTCTCAAACTCCTGGCCTCAGGCTATGCTACCTCAACCTTCTGAAGTGCTGAGATTATAGGCATGAGCCACTGGGCCAGCCAGAGAGAGAGATTTTATCTTTTCTACGCAGAGTGTGCTTTCCCCAGAAGAAATGCCTTCCTGCTTTTGTGATGAATGTGAGTAGAACACAGAAATCATAGAAGCTCCCTGTTCCCCAGCACGCTTACCAGCAGGACATGCCTGGCCTGGTGGGGTGACCGCGGTGTGGCACCCAGTGAAGGGAGGGAAAGGAGTGGGAGGGGAGGAGAGGTTCTGCAGAAAAGAGTGAGGAGGCCAGGAGCGGTGGCTCACACCTGTAATCCCAGCACTTTGGGAGGCTGAAGCGGATCACTTAAGGTCAAGAGTTTGAGACCAGTCTGGCCAACATGGTGAAACCCCGTCTTTATTAAAAATACAAAGAAAATTAGCTGGGTGTGGTGCTGCATGCCTGTAATCCCAGCTACTTGGGAGGCTGAGACAGGAGAATAGCTTGAATCTGGAAGACAGAGGTTGCTGTGAGCTGAGATCATGCCACCTCATTCCAGCCTGGGCGACAGACAGAAACTCTGTCTCAAAAAACTCAAAAAGAGTGAGAAAAGCAAAGTCCTGGGGTGGGGGAAAAAGTAGCTGCGGGCAAAAACCAAGGAAGGTGTGGAGCCCCTAACCCAGTAGGGAAAAGCCTGCTGCCTTGAACCCCAAGAGTGTCAGCATCCTGTACCTGTGAAGAGAGAACTTCCATCCCTCACAGATACGCCCCCACTGCAGCTAAGATAGCTAAATGGGGAAATCAGGAAGAAGGGGAAAGAAGAGAGAAAAACCCAGGAGGAAATGAGGAGCTGGGCCCGGGCAGGGGTCGCCAGATGACCCTTTAGGCGGCAGGAGGAAAGGCTGCTTTTGAAATGCATCTTTTATCTTGTCCTTTTCCAACGTGGTTTGGAAGGCACATAACACGCGAGTGTGGTGGCTGGCGTCTGAGTTCTGCCAAGGTGCATGGACACGGAGGGACATGTCCCAACACTTCTTCCTCATGGCTGCTGGGTCAGGAGAGTTTTGCTTCTGTGGCGTGAAGCTGGAGATTTGCTGAGAGGCCAGGAGAGAGAGGGTGAGGGCGGGCTACTTCAGGAGAGGAAGTGGGCAAGACCAGAGGCTGGAAAATGGGGGACAGGTTGATCCTAATGACTCAGAAAGAATGGACTGGTACTGGGAGTACAGGTACTGGGGGGTGGGGGAGGGCAGAGGACCCAGGAAGCCCAGCTGTGGACCCAGGGTGTGGCCGTGGGCAGGTCCCTAGGCCCTGCCTGTCACCTAGGACAGCGCTTCTCAATGTTGAGGGAGGGAGGGAGGATGCCACAGAGGGGAGGGGGCACCTAGACCGCTTAAATCCCTTTCTCTGCAGGGGAGGGCAGGCAGCCTTGTTTCTAAGCTCAGCAGGGCCACTTACTATGCAGCCAGGGATGAGAACCAATGGCCCACCCTGCTGAGTGCTGGAATATGTAATGAAGTCCTGCACGGGTCTGTAATGAACCTGGATTTGGCTCCTAACGTGTAGAGTGCATGCTTGCAAACCCAGGCGCCTGTTGCAAGGAGAGGACAGAGCTAAAAAGCCAGGACCCTGCAGAGGAGGAACGGCGGCAGGGACTGATGAGGCTGGGGAAAGGAGGTGCAGAGGAAAATGTCGAGGCTCGCTCTGGACTGCCTCGCCTGGGGATGGGGAATGGGGCTGCAAGGGAGGGGCAGCCAGCGCTTTGAACTTGGGTGGGGCCTCCCTAAATAGAGCGGGGGAAGTCCAGGTGCCGGGCAGGGCTGTCTTCACCTGCCCGTCCTCAGCGCCGTGGGGGGACCAGGCGCAAAGAAGCCCTTCTGGGAATGTGGTGGAAATACCCACCTTGAAAGGCAAAGAGTGGGATCGTTGCCCTGAGCACCCGGGTGTGGTTGCAGCACCTCCTGTGAGGCCTCCCGACCTACAGCCGGCTCCTGCGTGCACACCTGCCATTGCTGGCTCCAGGGCCAGGGCCAGGCCCAGCTGGAGGTCTAAGCTGGAGCTCTGGGCAGTGTCCAGTGCACTGTGGCCTCGAGGTTCCCTGCTATGGTGTGCCATGGTGTAGTACTCCAGCTGGCAGGGCCCTGGGTTCAAGCCCTGCTCTGAATTAGTCCGGTGGCTTCCCCACGGTGTAATTTGGTTTGTTCCTCTGTCCCTCGTGTTCCCTGACAACCAGAAGTTACCTCTCAACACTTGGTTAGATCAGATTAAACCTCTTTGGCCAGAGAATGTCACAGGGGAGGTTGGGGCCTTCCTGCTGCATCATCTTATTACCATTCTACTATCACATTTCTGGCGGGGGTTTTAATGATCCCGCTTCCTGGACTCCTCCCCAGAGGCTCTGATCCTGCAGCGCTGGCCTTGGAGCCCAGGTGTCTATATTTTTCAAAACCACCTCAAGTGATCTGACTACCAAAGTGCACAGCCTGCATTCCTGACCCCAGTAGCCAGGTGGCCAGGGACTGTCCTTGGTTTTCTGAAGGGCATAGAATAAGTGAGTGGGTGGGACAGACCAGGTAGGTGCCAGCTCTGGTGGCCAGTGCTGTCCAGGTGTGAGGCGGGCTAGGTGGCCTCTGGGGCCCCATAAAGAGGAGGATAGGCTACCTCCGGGCAACTCCAGGCTCAACTGGGAGTCCTTGCGAGACTAGCAGTGCCCCACGCACCCGTGCTCCTGGTGTCCAGCGTAAGGCCTGACCCAGCGTGAATGTTTATTGAATACAGACACACACCAGGCTGGTGGCTCTCTGAGGAGCCCAGGGGAGCTGCTCTAAGAGTGAGCTCCCAGCCAAGCAGCACAGCTTTGAGTGTTCCCCACTGGGCAGCTTCTAAGAGTCAAACAAAAGACTCCCAAACTGTGGAGACAGCAGCTGTGTTAAAAGGCCCAGACAGCCAGCAGGGCCATGGCCATCACCTGCTCTCAGCTTGTCGTGGAAACAGCCTGTGGGATCTGGGAGAGACGAGGGGAAGGACTGGGTACTCAGTGGGGCTGCTGAGTCCAGCAAAAAGAGGCAGGGAGGTCCTCGCAGGGCCACTGTACCTGCTGGTGAACCAGGGGCTGGATTCCATATGTAAACAAGTGAAAGAATCTCTCCTCTCAAAAAACTCACCAGGAGTGGGTGGACAATTCACTTGAGTGTGTTGAAGGTTACACCTGAGGGATGCATAAGAGCTGGGAAAATGGCCAGAGGGAACAATTTGAATTGGAGACATTATGAGGGGGTTTAAACATAGGACCTTGAGGGATGAATAGGAGTCTGGGGTAGAAAGTGAACAAGAGGGCTGGGCAGGCTATGTTTTGTCTTTTATCAGAACTGGCTTTAAGGGTATAGCAATGTGGACCCGGCAAATTCCTGGTGTGGGACCAGCAGACTTGGCTTCTCAGAACAGCAACCTAACTCTGTAAGCCTCTCATTTCCCCATCTGTAAAATGGGAGACTGACTTAGGGCTTGGAGGGGTCAGGAAGGGGAGAAACGTTACAAGGTTAAAATGAGCTGAAGATGCAAACGTGGCTTTGGAACAGTTTGAATGAGAATCCCGCTTAGTGGAGTGGGAGGCAAAGAAACAGATGGCCAAGCTCCAGGAGGAAAAGTTGGCCAAGCTGATTTTAACTCCAAGACCCAGCTCAAATGTCACCTCTTTGAAGATGTCTTCTTCAAAGTGCACTTCCCCCAGTTCCTCTCTCCTTGGCACCCTGGTTCTTTGAAGTCCGAGGTGGGACTCCTCATATTCTGCCACTGACTGGTCACCTGCACTGAGGTGGGGTCATGAGGAGGGTGGAGGCTACATCTTATGCATCTCTGGCACACAGTACACAGGTACTGAATGAGGCCCAGCCCTCGGACGGTCAGGTCTGGGAGGCTTCAGGAAGGATCTGCGTGCTATAAGGGAGACAGAGCTCTGGCTGGGAGTCAGCAGGCCTGGGCTGTGCTCTCTGCACTGCCTCCAACCCGTGGAGGAACAAGGGGGAAGGCACTTCACTTCTCTGAGCCTTGGTTCCCCCAAGGAGCTGAACTTGGTGATGTCAGAGGTCCCATCTAGCTTTGACATTCTATGACCTAATATTGTAATGGAGTCACTAACTTGCGTGGCCATTTACAGAATGCTCCTAAAGGCTTTTCAGGGCTCTCCCATTGTCCCCACCCCTGCCCTACTCCAATAGCAAGAAAATATTCGCAGGTGGAGACTTTTATTCAATAGGTCTTTATTGGTTGGGGACAGTGCCTCAGACCTGCAGTCCCAGCACTTGGGGAGGCTAAGGTGGGAGGATTGCTTGGGCCCAGGGAGCCTGGCAACATAGCAAGACCCCATCTACAAAAAAATTTTTTTAATTAGCAGAGCATAGGGGCATGTGCCTATAGTCTCAGTTACTCAGGAGGCTGAGAGGGGAGGATTGCTTGAGCCAAGGAGTTGAAGGCTACAGTGAGCTGTGACTGTGCCACTGCACTGCAGCCTGCGTGACAGAGTTAGACCCTGTCTTAAAAAAAAAAAAAAAAAAAGGAAAAGAAAAATGGTCTTTACTGAACATCTATCTTTGTACTGATGAGCATCCCAGAGACACCTGGGCCCACCAGGGTTTCTAGAATGTTCTAGAATGTTCAGCCGGAGTTGGCGACACTAGACATTTAGAGGGAGCTGTAGGACAATCATCAAAAACTGATGGGCAGAAATGCTGTGACCTCAAGTAGGCCTCTGGGCCTTGATGGTGTCTTCTGAAATGTTGAGAACACAGCACGGCTTTGCATGTTTGAAGGCAGAGGGCTGGGGCTCTACCTGAGCAAGCACAGGGCATCTGGGCTCACCTGTGAGTCCTGAACTGCACAGCAAAGTGGAGAAACTGACCCAGCTCTTGGCGTGCATCCTTGGGAGCTGTTTCCCTCTGTGGTCACCAGGCAGCATGTGCTGACCTATGGGTTTGGTGCCTCTCAGACCCGCTGGGGTCTGAAGGGTGAGGTCTCCCCTTTTACCTGTCTCTGGACACCCCTCTGGGCCCAGGCCCTTCTCTGAATCCTCTGCCTGAAGGAAGAGACCCCCAGCCCTGGTTTCCTCTGAGGTGCCAAGTCGGGGACTGTGTTTGGTCCTGGGGAGGACGGGCTGGGGCTGCTGAGCAGCAGAGGTGCAGGGCCCCGCCCTCCCCTGCTTGTCCTGTCCTCCACCTCCTTCCCCCCTGACTCCTCTCACCTCTTGTTCCCTCTTCCCTCCTGTTCCCACCCTCTTTCCTCCTCCCCAGGTCCCACCAGACTGCTCCATGCCCCGCACCACAATGTGGCTGAAGGCAACGATCCGTCTCTCGCCCTCCTCCCTTTTTCCAGTCTGATCAACTTCACTTTTCTGTGAAATTGGGAGGGGGTGGGGAGAAAGAAAAAAACACTTCATGCTCACAACACAACGAAAAACAGGTTTAAACATTTTACAGGTTTCAACATTTTTCAGGCCGTCTTGTCACATCTTATCAGATCAGCCAGAGCCGTAGGCAGGCGCTCCGGGAGCTGCTTTGGAGAACAGAAGCTGTAGCATTCCAGCCCAGGCCCTGCCCCGACCTCCACACCCCTGCCCTCCCTTCCCTTTTCTCCCCAGTGAAACAACCCACAGGGCTCCCCGGGTTGGAGCGCAGGGCCGCAGCCTCTTCCCTCTGACTGGGGGCCCAGTCTGCCGCCAAATTCCTGGCTTTGAGCCCCTGCCCCCACCCTTCCCTTCTTCCCATGGCTGCCCTGAACCATGGCCCTCCCGGGCTTTCAGGTGGTCCCCAGCAGCTGAGCTGTGCCACCTCCTTGGAAGGGCCCTCATGGCCCTGAAAAGCAAATCCTTAGAAGCTAGGGGCAGAAGGGAGCTACTAAAGTCGCTCCCAGCATGTAGGAGCGGTCATTTGGCCAGCAGGGCTTGTGAGTTTCCCAGGCTCCAGGGGCCTGTGCTCAGGGGCTCCTGCCCGATGGAAGGAATGGCTTTTTACTTGGCTTTCTTTTCTCCATGCGGGTCTGTTTTTCTCCCATAACGTGAATCACTGCCTGGGATATCCCCTTCTACTCAGAGTCACCCCCAAGCCCCACCTTCCTGTTCCTGCCGTACTTACGGTGACATTAGTGACCCAATGCAGGGTGACAGGTCCAGGAAGGGCTGGCCAAAGCCCAAAGGCTCAGAGTTCAGCTGAGCCAATCTGAGTGACAGACCCAGAACCTGGGTCCCAGGGCAACAGGGAAGAGCTGGCTTTGTAGCTTGTGACAGGAGCAGGGTCAGGGCTGGGAGGTCCCACTGTGTGGTCAGAGAGGGGTCCCCAAGGAAAGACAGCTGTGCACTGAAGGCTTAGGATGCATCGTAAGAAAAGCGAAAGGGGGAAGCACAGAGGAGGGAGGGCATGGAGGCTCCCTCTGTCTACGTATATTGACTGTGTGTCTCCTGGGGACCGTGTCTGGAATACGGAAGACACAAGCCAGAGCTGGGCGCCTGCTGCCAGTGTTGGCTGGGCAGGGGCTGAGGTTTTGGGAGAGCCCACATTTCCAGTCCCCTAGTGTGAGGGTCAGGCCCTGAAGCTGGGCGGCTGGCCTTCGGACCCCAGCTCTCTGCCTCCCTCCCTGGTTTTCCCCACCTCCACCCGCTACCACTGGCATATGGCATTGCTGCTCCCACGTGAGGCTCAGCCCCTGCCCCAACCTCATGTGCCCAAAGCCGAGATTGGGCCAAAAGTATAATTCAACTTTTAGCTCTCAGACAAACATCCCCAGATGGATTTCTAGCCTCCGTCCCCTTCTTGGACCCAGCTCTGTCTGCACGTGGTGCCTGGAGGGCTCTCTGGCCCCAAACACTTGCTCGTCTTGTTTCCAAAGCTGCTTTCCTTCTTCCCTTCCATCTTAGTGGACACCATCTCCATCTTCCTGGTCATCCTGGCTCAAAACCTTGGCCACACTTTCCTCCTTCCTCCGGTTTCTCATGGGACTAGATGGTTACCAGTCCTTATTCACAGCTTCCTGTCTGTTCCTGAAGCCACTGTCTTGAGATGGCCAGGGGGCCCATCCCTGGCCACAAACCCTGGTGACCCAGGCGGGTGGGTCTCAGCCCAGCTGCACAATGAGAGCTGGGCCCTGGGAGGTTGCAATGGATCCCCAAGCCCCAGAGTCTCCTTAGCATCCACGTCACCTCCCCCCCACCACCCACTCCCAGCTGCTTTCCCAGCGCCCACCTCTTGTCTCATTTTGCACATGACTTAACAGGACAATATTCCAAAGCCCAGCTAAGGAAGCTGCTAGCTTGTCCGAATAATGCCTGGCACTCAGGCCCCTTTCTAGCTGCTTTCCATCCTCTGCTCCTCTGTGTGACTCCTAGACCCTGGTTTGGGGGGCTGTCCCCCTGCCACCCGGCTTCACCTGAGGGCCCCTAGTCATCCTTCTCCAGCCCAGCAGCTGCTCCACATGGAGCCCTCCACAGGCAGTGCACACCCACCTGCCCTGTACCTGGAGATTGCTCGCCCTGACCATGCACCCTCTGGCCTGGAGGTTACTGGAGCTGCAAGTTAAAAGTGCCTTGGGACCATGTCTCACTCATTTAAGGCATGCTCGGTGCCCATACCTAGTAGGTGCTCAAGAAAGGCTTGTTGGTCTGTTACTGACAGGAGCCTCGGGGGCGGGGTGTGGCTTCATTCATCTCCACATTCCCAAAACCTGGAGCCCTGCCAGGCTGAGAGTCATCACTCAATTCGTGCGTGTTGAGTGAATAGGCGGTGAATGAATTTGTTTACCAAGGCCAGACTTTAACCTACTCTCTAGACAGTCACCTCCATTGACTCCACAGGTCACCAGGCCCTAGTCTGGACAGCTGGGGCTAAATCAAGATGGGAGCCCCTGCAGCTGCCCCTTCAGGGTCTCAGAGCCTGCCCCCACTCCACCCTCGCCCTTCCCTTCCTTCCCAGACATATGCAAGGGTACTCCCACCCCTGCTGGAGACACAGGAGAGCCAGAGAGCCCCTGCACCCTGTTGAGAGAACAAACCGCCCCTAATGGCAAGGCCCAGAGACGCCTCCCACAGCTTTGATGAAAGGCATCCCCTGAGGCACCTGGGCGCTCTCCCAGAGCCACAGGACACAGCCCCACCTGAGCCCCTTTGGACTCAGAAGAAACCCCCTACCCTTGGCCCTGCACTGAAATGTTGAGGTCTAGACCTGTGCTCAGTAGTCGCAGGGCGCACACGTGTTCCAGGAGGCCCAGGAACAGTGGCAGCTGGAATCCTGAGCTCGGTTTCTCTGGCTTTGTCACAAGCCCCCTGCCAAACAGCCAGGTGAGTGGCTCCAGTCCAGGCCTGTGGCCTCCCTCGTCTGCCGCGGTGATTGCCTCGCCACTCTGGGTGGAAGCTTCTCGGAAGCTCCAGGAGCTGGGTATGTCAGCATCCACCGGGCCCAGCCCCATGGCGTGCACACACGCCCCTAAGCTTGTTGAGCTTCCTGTCTTGACATCTGCCCGTCCTGAGTGACGTCTTGACCTAAGTGGAAGTGTAGTGGCCTGAGTTCCAAAGCCAATGCTTGGTTCTTTGCTTTCTGCTCTTTCCTCAAACGTTTCCTTTCTCTTCTAGAAGTTTCCATGGAGGGTGGGGCCCCTTTGGGCCCAGAAACAGGTTGGGCTTCTGTCCAATACTGCCCAGGAGCCAGTAGGTGGAGCACCTGGCCCTGGGCTGTTGTGGGGTTTACAGAAGCACCAGGGCCACCACTGCAGAAGGAGAGAAATGACCCCAGGAGAGGTGGTTTCTGACTCCCGCTTCTCCCCTCCCTCCTCTCCTCTCTCTCTTCTCCCCTCCCTCCTCCCCCCCTCCTCTCCTCTCCTCCCTCCTTTCTTCCCTCCTCCCCTTCCCTTCAACCATGTTGAGTCGTTTTAAGAGACACTAGATCTTCAGATCAGAGTCTTAAGATGCCCTCCCTTTGGGGCTAGCGGAGATGGTTGGGCTTCACCATGGAGAAGGTAAGGGCAAAGGGCCCATGACTGCAAAAGAGGCATGACTGGAGGAGGCTTGGCCACGGAGCACACCCTGAGACTGAGCGGGGAGGGGAGCCTTTCCCTGGGCCCACCTTCTACAGCCCCCCCCACGTGGGGCCAGGTGGGTCCTTTTCGTGCCCAGCCCCAGAGGAGCTTCTGAGAATATGCACTCATTATCCCCAGGTTAGGAGCCTGGTGAGTTAAAGAATCATAAGCCCTGGGTTCTCCTCCCACCTCCCAGACAGCCAGGTGCATGACCCGGGACAATGACAAACCCTCTCTGGGCCTCAGTCTTCCCATGCAGAGAAAGGGGGAATTAGACTAGACCGGGCCCTGGAATTTCGTCCTGTGGAGGGGCTCTGGTGGGAAGTTGAAGGCTGGGGATGCGAGCAGCACCTCTCCTTTACATTTTGCCGCTTACTCATTTTAACGTGTGCTATTCAGCGGCGTCAAGTACATTCCAGTGCTGTGCGGCATCACCGCCAGCTGTTCCCATCATCCTGAAGGCCGCACTTACTTATTGCGCGGTCACTTCCCACTCCCTCCTTTCCCTTCTCTCCCTCTGTCCCACTTTCTGTCCCTATGAATTTACCTAGACACCTCATGGAAGTGGAATCATAAGTGTTCGTCCTTCTGTGTCTGACTCTGTCACTTAGCTTGTTTTCAAGTTTCCTCTACATTGTAGCTTGCATCAGAATTTCATTCCTTTTTTATTTATTTTTTTTTGAGACAGAGTCTTGCTCTGTTGCCCAGGCTGGAGTGCAATGGGGCAGTATCGGCTCACTGCAACCTCCGCCTCCTGGGTTCAACCGATTCTCCCGTCTTAGCCTCCCAAGGAGCTGGGATTACAGGCACGTGTCACCATGTCTGGCTAATTTTTGTGTTTTTAGTCGAGATGGGGTTTCACCATGTTGGCTCAGCTCGTCTCAAACTCCTGACCTCAGGTGATCCACCTGCCTTGGCCTCCCAAAGTTCTGGGATTACCACAGCCACACTCAGCCTCATTCCTTTTTCTGGCTGAAAAAGGACCCGCTGAATAAGGCTGGCCCACCTGTTGTTTATCCACTCATCCGCTGAGGACTCGGCTTGTTTCTACCTTTCAGTTGCTGTGAGTCGCACTGCCATGAACACTGGTGTATGGGTGTCTGTTGGAGTCCCCATTTTCAGTTCTTTTGGGTATATACCGGGAGTGGCACTGCTGGATTATAGGGTAATTCTATGTGTAACTCTTGAGGGACAGGGCCCTCTTTTCATCTGTTCTGTGTGTAGGGAAGAGGAGGGAGATTGTGCATGATTCAATTTGGGAGGCCACCTGATTGGGTGCAGGACTGCATACCCTAGTGGGTCACTCAGGGGAGTGGGTGCCGGCAGCAGAGTGGGTGTCCCCGGCAGCGCAGTTGGACCCCCATCAGCAGGGGATTGGCCATCACTGGTGGACGGCAGCATCTGAGGTCAGCAATGCCAGTGGCAGATGAGTTGGGACGCACTGCACAGGGCGCCTTTAGGTATCTCACTGTATGTTAGGAACCTAAGTCAACGCAGCATCCAGGCTGACCTGAATTCACTGATTAAAAATGTTCTCTATGGCCGGGCACAGTGACTCATGCCTATAATCCCAGCACTTTGGGAGGCTGAGGTGGGTGGATCACTTGAGGTCAGGAATTTGAGACCAGCCTGGCCAACATGACGAAACCCCGTCTCTACTACAAATACAAAAAATTATCCCAGTTACTTGGGAAGCTGAGGCAGGAGAATCCCTTGAACCCGGGAGGTGGAGGTTGCAGTGAGCCAAGATCACGCTGTTGCACTCCAGCCTGGGTGACAGAGTGAGACTCTGTCTCAAAAAAAGAAAAAAAATTCTCTCTGCTTTGTGCTCACCATGCAGGCCCCTTGCAGCCCTCTGGCCACAGCAGGTGTTATCAGGATAGAGGTACAGAACTGGGGTAGGGGTGGGAGCTGGATGAGGCCATGCATGAGGTTTAGGTTTGGCCTATTTGGAAAGGGATGTTTCACTCCGAGGGGTCAACACCAAAGTTCCACGAGCAGTCTGATGTGCAGTGCACCCGAGGCCCATCCTCCCGGCTGCCCCAGTCTGTCCTCGGCCCAGCTGGGCAGTGGGTGGTCGAGGTGAAGGATGAGCTGGCTTCAGCGGGAGGGTGGCAGGGCCCTAAGGAAGGGCAGGGCTGGGCCAGGAGCTGGGTATAAATAGCCCCTGGCCCAGCTGTGAAGGCCTGGCAGGGTCCTCTGCCCTCCCCCTCACCAGCTGCCAGTGCCAGGCAGGGCTCTATCCCCCTTGGCAGCCTGGCCATCATCTCAGATCCTAAATGGAGGAACTTCCTCAGCGGAACCGAGGAGTCTTGTCCTGTGTGTAGGCGGAAGCTCCGGATGCTGCGAGGTCTGGCGAGTAAGGGGCATCAGGCTGGTCTTTTGGAAGAGTTCTTCATTCCTTTCCTCCAGAATCAGCGATACCTAGCATGTGCCCGGCCCTTTGGAAGGCCAGGTGGGCTGGCGTGAGTGTGTGTGTTTGTGTGTGTGTGTGTGTGTGTGTGTGTGTGAGAGAGAGAGAGAGAGAGAGAGAGAGAGAGAGAGAGAGAGAGATGGGGGAGGTATTGGGGAATAAAGGGAGAAGACACTACCTCTCTTCTTGGGGACTGAGACCAGCATAGCCAGATGGAATTGGAAACAAATCAGTTCAGCACTTTGTGATAAGAAGTTTTGAATAACATACAGGGAAAATTCAGGTGGAGGAGAGGTGACTTCTGTCTGTGAGCTCATACAAGTCTTTAGAACGGTGGTGACCTGGAAATCAAGTTTGGAAGGATGGATAGCATGTTTGCCGGGGGCCTGGCAATGGAGAGGTGCTCTGAGGTGAGAGCTCAGCACGTGCGAAGGTGTGGAGGTGAAACAGCCGTGTGGGAGCCATTCAGCTGGGTAGGCAAATCTGTCAAAGCCACGCACACTTTGGCACAAAAAATCGCGGATCATGAGACTTCCCGTGCTGCCTTCCCCAGTGGAACCTGCACTTCAATAATGGGGAATAGGAGCTGTGAGTTAACGTAATGTGTCTTCGATGGTGGAGTTTCAGATGTGAGCAGGGTGTGGGGAGGAGCTCAGGGTGGGGGCGGCCGGGCATGTCTGGGGGAAGGCAGCTATCCTGCAGAAATCAACCCATGGCCACACCTCATTAGTCCGGCGCAGGCCCAGGAGCTAAGCCGCATCGCCAGAGGCCTTGCTAATTACTCGCAGGATGTCCCCATCTGAACTGAAGCTTTGAATGGAGCATCTTGAACATGTCCTTTTGCCCTCACTCTTTGAGTGACCTTGAACCCTCAGCCAGATTACAGCTGTCTTTGTTCTTCCACCCCTGTGAGGGCTGAGGTCTGATCCAGGCGTCCCTCCCAGTGTTGGAGAGGAGGGGGCTCTTAGATTTCTGATGTGTCCTTCCCAGGTCAGGGATGCAAGGATGGGAGGAATGAGGTTGATGACAAGCCGGGGAACAAAGTGCCGGGGACAGCTCCAAACACAACATAACCATAGCAACCACCATCTATGGAGGGCTTCCCAAGGAGCCATGCACTGGATTGTGTGGCGTATTCCTCCTGTCATGTCTATTTTACAGATGAAGAGACTGAGGAATAGAGAGGTTAAGGAAACTGCTGAGATCAGCAGCTAGGAAGTGGTGGAGCTGGATGTGACCCTGGCACTGTGGCTTCCAGGTCCACAGTTGGTTGGACCTAAGCAACAGGAAAGAGGCAGGGTTTGGTGGAAAGAGGGCAAACAGCTCATCGTGTCTGAGGCTCAGGAATTGTTCTCAGAGGCCCTCACACTGGGAGTCACACAACCCAGTGCTTGAATTCTGGCCACTTCCTTGCATAAATCACCCAACTTCTCTGTGCCTCAGTTTCCTCGTTTGTAAAATGGGGATAACAACGCCCACCTCCCAGAGTTGCTGTGAGGATTAAGTGAGATTATGTATTTGAAGTGTCTGGCAAAGAGCAGGTGCCACATAAATAGTTGTCATTAGTATTGCCAGTGTCGATGTAACTGTGGTGACAAAAGGAAATCCATGCGGGGCAGAGGAGAGGCTGCGTCTGCACAGCGGGAGGGGCTCCGCGGCATCTCCTTCCTGGAGCTGTCTGGGGAGCACTCCGGCCTTTGCTGACAATCAAGCCATGCCAGGCAGTGTGCCAGAGCTCAGGTGCTCTGCTGGGCTGGGGAGACCCACCTGGGACCCTGAGGGAGGTAACTGGTACAACCAGGAAGCAGGCAGCCCCTTGGAGAGCTGGGGTGAGGAGCCGCCTTGCCAGCGTGGGCCTCCTGGCTCCTCACCCCCTGAGGCAGCCAGCCTGGCTCTGTGGATATGGCTGTGTGGCTCTGCACAAGTCGCTCCTCTTTGCGGGCCTCCGTGCATGCTCTCTTTCTCTGTCTCCCTCCCTCCCACTCCCTCCTTTTTTTTGGGGAATGGGCTCTGCTTTTTCTTTTCTTTTCTTTTTTTTTTGAGACACAGTTTTGCTCTGTCATCCAGGCTGGAGTGCAGTGGTGTGATCTCGGCTGACTGCAACTTCTGCTCCTGGGTTCCAGCGATTCTCCTGCCTCAGCCTCCCGAGTAACTGGGACCAAAGGCACACGCCACCACACCCAGCTAATTTTTGTATTTTTAGTAGAGACGGTGTTTCACCATATTGGCCAGGCTGGTCTCGAACTCCTGACCTTGTGATTCGCTTGCCTTGGCCTCCCAAAGTGTTGGGATTACAGG
>CAUYQU010080132.1:0-84554 GCA_963574635.1 Cheracebus regulus
ATAATTTTATAATCACAAAATTAAAAAAAAAAAAAAAAAAAAAAAAAAAAAAAACTCAAGTAGTAGGATCTAGTGGTTAAGAATTTGGAATCTAGCACCAGACAAATAACAGTTAGTTTGTGTGTTGAATAAATGTATGGCCTTCTATATGTAATGTCTCTAAGACATAATAGCATTGCTTTTAAGATGCAAGTCAATATAGAATCCTTTCTGTAGGACTGAGAAATTTAAATGAGATAATAAATAGAAATGTCCCAGCACCTGAAATACAGTAGAAATTCATTCAGCGTTAGTTTAAAAGAAATCGATTTCCCCAGTCTCAGCTTAGCATTTCACTTGGAGTAAGAGGAGTAAGAAATGATGGGCAGGTTGCTGTTACTATCAGAAGTTCTACTTTTAGTGAATGTCCTTGCTCTTAGCAACTCTCTTTACTTCCTTACACCCCCATCTGTTATTAAAAGAATGAAGACTTCTTCCACCTCATTTTTGTGACACCCAAGGATTTTCTACACATGGAAATATTTAACACTCTCCAGAAGCTCAAGGGCAGGCTTCAAGTTAGCACAGCTATACCTGGATTCTGATCTGGAGACAAATTGCTACTTCATTATAGAACCAGTGAGAAGTATCCAATTCTGAAGGCTGTTAAATTTGCAAGGGCAACAGAGAACCAAATGAATGTAAAATGAAGAATGGCCTTACACGGGCACAGCATCTTATCTTAGAGACAAAAGAGAAACATGCAGTCCCCTCATGAAATGGAAAGGCAGTTTATGATAGTAAAAATAGTTGGGGTAAGTCTATGCTATTTAGGTATGATAAGCAAGACACAAAATGTCA
Organism: Cheracebus regulus; assembly: GCA_963574635.1. Taxonomy (NCBI): domain Eukaryota; kingdom Metazoa; phylum Chordata; class Mammalia; order Primates; family Pitheciidae; genus Cheracebus; species Cheracebus regulus. The sequence goes on from CAUYQU010080132.1 coordinate 841, forward strand.
GTAATTCTGTTTTCTTTCCCTGGGCAAGAGATGCCGAGGACTCAGCCACCACTTTGAGAGCATCTCTGAACACCTGTCACCTATGCAGGCCTCTCTGTAAAGTTTAGAGACACAAAGACTCCCTTCGTCTCTAAATACGACCACCCGCTGGCCCACTCACCTACGGTGCAGCTATTGATGAACATGCATTCAACAAACGTCTGGTCTTACAAGGCAGGAGGAACAATCGCCCAGTTGCCTGGGGAACCACAGATTTAAAGGAGGGGAAAGGTGGCAGGCTCGAGGGTCCACTGCCCGGCCAGCAATAACAGGGACGGCAAGCTCAGGTGCCCTCAGCTCGTGCCCCTTTGTTGTGGATTCCTGAGCTATCTGGGGAAATCAGTAATCACTTTAGTGCCTTTATCTGCTGCTGTGGGATGAAGCCTTACTTATTCTACAGTCAGTTGACTTCTGAGGAAGGGACTCCTCGTATCTATCAATTCTCATTCCTTACCTCATCAGGGGACTTTTACAGCAGACTTCATCAAAACTTCCATGTAAAAATGGCGTGCAAATAGAACTCAAAGGAGGATACCTGGGCTAGGTTTTAATTCAGGGTGAAATCTGATACACAGAAACCTTAAAAATTGTTTTAGAATTTTGCAAACGCCAAGCTTAAATAAAAAGGAGAGGATGTTACAGTAGTACAAGATGATATGGATAGTACAGCTAAATTCTGAAATTGTGGGGCTCTTGCACTGTTCCCCACCAGTGATTTCCAAGCGGTTTCTGTCTCCCACTTGGGAGGGTTTTCAGCTCCTGTGCCCAGCCCTGCTACCGGCGGAAGTCACAGGGCTGCCCTGTGTTGGGCACAAGAAACCCTGTGGCTCGCCGAGCCTCTGACTCATCCGCTATGGGGGAAGGGGGCTTTGTTGCTCTCTACTTTTACATCAACTTAGCTCCTGTTTCCACAGCATCAAAAGATGACTGCCAGAGGAAAAGGAGTTTGTTTTCTTCCATTGAACGCAATTGTTTCAATGACAGCCTGTGAGTGCTGCAATCTTGCAGGCCTCAGACACTTAATTTATCTCAGAGGTGATATCGAAAATAGCACAGCAGGCACTTACCCACCACTGGCTCTTTTGCTACAAAAGCAAGCCCGTTTCATCATCCTGGGCCCTGGTGACTGACCCAGGTGGGTGATGCCATGTTGACGGGGGCAGGAGATGTGCCAGAGCTGTCTGGGATACCATGCTGCAGATGAAAGGGAATTAAGGTGGAAGGGGTGTGCTGGTCAGCTCGGAGGCTCTGCTGCCTCGTCCCTGAGTTGTAGCTTTGCCTTCCTCTCCTATAAAGAGGGCTAACAGAGAAACGGCCCACCACTGGCCCTTCCAGCCAGCCAACGTGCTGCAGACTATTCTGCACAGGAATTACAGCAAAAAGGCTTGGAAGGCAACATTTGCCACTGTGTTAGGGCTGAAGTCTCCAGGGAAGGTTGAAATAATGGAGAGAAAGCTCAAAAAGGTGCCTCATTCTAGCCTGCCAAAGGAAAAATTGGAATTTCCCCAACCATCCCTATAATCTTTGGTTTGATAGAAATAGCTCTGGAAAGGAATGCTCCTGCTAGGGAAAATCTTTGCCCATGCACCAGGAACTGGCTTGGCCAGCAGTGTCAGGAATCTTGTGTATTATATTCCACACATGAGACTTAAAGCTGAGAAGAGATACTCGAAGAGCTGGGTTTTCTCAAGAGAGCAGTTGCTAATTTCTTTCTCAAATAAATCTGAGATTCTCCCCACCATCCCTGTTCCTCTTGTCCCTGCCCAGGTGCAAGTCCTGAGCTTGTCCAGCTGACAACGCTCCTATTGTCTCTCACCTGGTGAGACCTACCTGTCACACCAGCGTTGAGACCCACCTGTCACACCAGTGTCAAGACCCATGTGTCATACCAGCATCAGGATGTATTTCAAAATACAACTTCCATCTCCTACTCCTCTATTAAGCTATTAATACAACTCTATTCTACTATCTGTCTGTCATTCCACCCTTATTATAAGCAAAATATAATTTTATTATTAATAAAAATGACTACTGAGTGCTTTAATATATGCTAGGCATTTCATTACAACTTTGCAATATATTAATTTACACAATTCTCATAACAGCCTCCTGAATTAGGTTTTATTACCTTCTCCAATTTAAAGATGAAAAAGCCTGATACTCAGTGGTTATGGAATTTGCCAAGGTCACACAGCTAGTGAGTGTGGGAGCCACGATTTGAAACTGGGGGGTTGTTCCCATAGCCCATGCTCTTAAACATTCATCTCTCCATCTGGCAGGGATGCCTGCCCACTGGTTCCCCCAAACACCTAGCCTTTTCACCATAGCCTTCTCTGTGCCAAGGAAGGCTTCCATTCCACCCAGGCCAGCCTCCTCATTGTCTAGTAAAACAAGCCATGTTCAGATTGACCCTTTCTTTTATCTGGCCTGCTCTACCTTCCCCTTCTTTGAATCTCGGCCATTCCTCAAAAGCTAGCTGAAGTCCAGCCTGCTCTGCAGTGGTCTCTAGGGTACCAAGCACATCCTCATCTCCTGGACCTCATGGCACAGAATCACGTGTCACTGTGTGCTGGGCTCCTGCTGTTCCAGATCCGTGCCCTACCTTGTTATGAAAGACTGTGAGTCATTTCAGAGAGACAAAAGTGTAATTTTATTTTGTATCCCCTGTAGAATCTTGCCAATACTCAGAACATAACAAAAGCCCAATTGAATTAGATCAGCATACTACACAGCTCCCGAGAACATTGCAACCCCCACGTCTCACAAAAACCCTGTAAAAGAAAATGAACGAGCTGGCCATAGCCTCCTGTGCCTTTAGTGCCACACCACACTGACTCAAACCATGCATTTCTTCTTCCTGGAATCTTTGGTGCCCCATCTGGATCTAGAAAAAAAAAGTTTCCTTTTCTAACTCTGAAGAATACCCAGATGTGCCCCTAAATGCTACCTCTGTCTACATGGCAGTGAGAACTCTATGAATCGCAGTAGGACATCACCCCTGACCTTGCCGCCCCTGGGCCTTGTCTGAAGGCACTTGTCTCTGAATATACAATAAATAGAACCTTGGAATCAACTTCCAGCCTCCAAAGAGTATCCTTTGACTCTTCAGGTAACCTGGCAGTACGCAGTGGAATGCTGACCAGTTGTTGTGATTAGAAAGCAACTCCATGTAAACCATCCAACAGACCACCACTGGCCAATTAGTGGATGGCAAAGTGACGTCTGAGACCAGTGACACCAAAGTTCTGAGACATTAAGCCAGCAGAAGCAGAGGACCCTTTGGGGAGCAGGAGGCCAATAAAAAGTTCAGAGGTTAAAAAAAAAAAAAAAAAGAATTGCACTTCCCAGTTTCAACACCAGCCTACCCATCCTAGAGTAGGTCAGGAATTGATGGCAAAGTGGTAGACTCAAGAGACTGCTCCACCTTGAATTCATCTAGAGTCTGTCAAGCCTGTACGTTCCTCCATCTTCTCTTTTTATTAATACCTGATCCCTCTATAACTATTCTAACCCACAAATTAACTGTGTGTATGTATAAAAGCTTGTATATTTCCCTCTACCTGTTCTTTATATTAATAACTACTCTAGCCCACAAATTAAGACTCTGTGTGTGTGTGTGTGTGTGTGTGTATAAAAGCTTGTACATTTCCCTCTACCTCCTCTTTTTATTAATAGATGATCTCTGTATAACTACTTTAGCCCATGAATTAAGAATGTGTATGTGTGCGTGTTAGGGAGAGAAAGGTTTAGGTGTACATATAAGAAAATATATAAGTCCTAAGCACCTGTTTCTGTGATAAAGGAGGAAAAATAATGAAATTAAAGGCCATTGTAATTGCTGCTCCCTCTATCAAGAATAGACTTCTCTGCAAGGGCCACATGGCTCCTATTCTCATTTCCTGCGTGTCCTGTTGAATACCAGTGTTAAAAAGATGTGACTCTAACACTTCCTGCAAATTAGCACTCCCATTACTGCCTATCCCCCTTCCCCTCTTTTACTTCATAGCACTGATAACTGACACTGTGTGTGTATTTACTCATAGCTCTGCCCTCATACACACGCCCAGCTGCGAGCTTCATGCGGGATTCTGTCAATTCCATTCATTTCTGAATCCCCTGTACCTAGAACTCTGCCTGCTTGTACATCATGGGTGTTCAATAAATAATCAACCAAAAATTGTTAAGCATGCATGAATTCTAACAAATAAACAAATGAAAAAAGGTCCTGAATCTAATTCTAATTTAATGTCAGCAAAATCTAGAACTTCAAAATAGGACTGAATTTCTCTGGGTCTAAGCCTTCTCGTGTGTCAAATGAAGTACCACAACTAGATAGGCAACTTATTTCTGGACATTTCTAAGTTTCCTTGAGTCCCCGTGACATTAACAAGTGATACAGGAGCTCTACCCTCTGACTGACTTTCAGGTGCCCTTGGGTGATGGTGTTTTCCTTGTACTCATGAAGTCAAGGTGAAAATGCAAGGCTCAGCTGAATACCCTACAGAAAGATTTGCCTGGGTGCATGCTTGTAGGCAATGCCAAATTGTTTCCTTTTGTTTTGCAGGAGGAAGAGAAATCAGTCTTCCTTAAAATGCCTTTGCAGCATTACTCCTATGAATCGGAACCAGGAATTAATATCATCAAGCCTGAAGGAACAGCACTCTTTCTTGAGTCCCACAGAGGAGGACTCGACAGACGTTGTCTGAACTCTGTTTAGGGAGAAAGCAAAATGTGTTTCTAAGGAAGGCAGGAAGACAGCTTTGAGGCTTCCCTGTGATATCTCCTGGCTAGGCATTAGCTTCCTCAGGCATCAGAACTAATCATGGCAGTTTTGCAGTTCTCCTTTCAACCATCCCTAGAGGCCTCCGTCTTTCAGAGACCCCCAGGGGGAAGAGGAGAACTAATGCACTAGAAAAAGCTGAGCTTTTGACGTAAAACGCACTAGCAAACAGGACTAAGACGGATCACACAGTCAAGCATCACCATCACTCCATGAGCCCAGGAAATGCCGCTACCCGCACTCCTGGTTATGCAGCGCAACAACTTGATAGAGTGCCGCTGTCGCTGTACTAGAAATTGAAGGCGATCTGCTCCTACCTGTACGTACAGCAGGGAAAATCACTTTCAACTCATTGAGAGGCTTCAACAGCAGAAAGATTGATCAAACCGATGAGGAGCAAATCTCCCTGCCGCCTACTGATGCCAGACACATAAACAAGGCTGGTTGCAAGTCATCCCTCAGGAGGCACCTGTGTGGAGGCTGGGTGGAATGTGTGTGACTAGCGAAGCGTATGAAGAGGGAGGGTGGAGAGTGGCAGTCTACAGGCAGCGGACAGCTCCAGTCTCCGGCCTTGTGTTTGCAAAAACAGAAGCCTCAGGTGGAGTCTCCTGCAGCTGAGCTGGTCCTGACTCAGGAGGATGCTGGCTTCTGAGAAGGCCACTGGGAACATAGAGGGAGCGAGGAGCTGGAGCTGAAATTTTGTCTGGAGTAGGCTGTCATGGTACCTTAGGCCTTCAGGGAGACTTTTGAGAATTATTAATTTTGGAGGCTCATGAGGAAGAAGTGATAGATTTCTTTTCTTTGGAAACACAGTCTCACTTTAACAGCCAGGCTGGAGTGCAGTGGCACAATCATAGCTCACTGCAAACTTTAAACTTCCCCCTACATTTTAAAAGTTTTTATAGAGATGGAGATTCACCCAGGCTGGTCTTGACCTCCTAGCCTCAAACGATCCTCCCAGCTGGGTCTCCCACATCTCTGTGATTACAAGCATGAGCCACTGGGCTCCACCACGTTGGAGTTCTGAAAGCAAGCATTGCAAGACAGTAACAAAGTTTCAGTGTTCTCCAGCAAGGTTCAGGGCAATCTTGAGAGAGAAGTGGCATCCTCACAGTATAGTCACCCACCCTTAATCACTCTGTGAATCTAGGATTCTTTGCGTTGCCCGTCCTCACAGGGCCTACATCACCCTTTGACTATGGGGCTGACACTTGTCATCTTTCCATCTATCCATGTTGCACCCAAATCTCCCTCATTAGATAAAAAAATAATTTTGTTAATTAAAGCAATGGAAATCAATTAACCTTATCAGGCAACATGGCCTATTGAAACAGAGCCAAGCCTTATATTGCAACTTCCTTCTGTCTGAGATCAGAGATAGAACCACACAGTTTGACTCTCAGAGAGGGGTTTTCTACCCTGGGAGTGAGAGGGAAGTTTTTTTTTCCCTAGAGCCAGAGCAGGTTCTAAACTATTCATAACCAGGTTATTTACTGCAACGCAATGAGTATTAGGATTACATTTCACCAGCATCTAAAGATTCCATTAATTTCTTTTCAGCTGTCTACCTAGCATTGTCAATGGATTTAATACCAATCATGGATGCTTAAAATAAAATTCAATGACTTTACAAGTGGAAAAAAGGAGGCCTGACGCACGGTAGTTAGTGGGTTTTTCCTTTTCTTCTCCTGTACCGTGCCTGGACACACAGACATGCTGTGTGTCCTCTCTGGCTGAATAATATACCTTCCCAGGAACTGAAGCATCTCTTAGGAGCTTGCAGACAGACACAGGTAACAGGTGAGAAGGGCTTGCTAGCCACGTCCCATGCAGAAATTCCCTCAAACACATCATTGATTATAGCCTTAGGGTCTTCCTTGCCATCACAGTATTTGATTACCTCTCTTTAAAATTAGTCCTGACCATCACATTTATCTCAAATCATATACATCAGCCCCCCCTATATCAAGCACAGAGGCCTAAAGTAACACTCTCATTCCTGGAAACAGCAAAATACCAAGCAGTGCTGCCATCGCATCAAAACCAGGTCTGTTTTAAAGAATTTAGGATTTCTTGATACATAAAATCTCAGGATGGGAAAAGAGCTATGAGAGTTTTCCCACTAGGTGCTCAAAGGGTAGAAACAAAAATCGCTTTTAAAATGTGGCAGTGGCAGCAGCCAAATGCATTTGGAAAAACCTGGATAAAGCTAAATTCAGCAAATTTACTTACTACTTTTAATATAAATCATGCATCTCCAGGAATAAATGCAGTGTGTATATTTCTCAAACATATTTATCTTGCCACCCGTCCTTTGTACTGAATAATCTTATGGCAGTAATGTGCCGTGAAGCGCACTGCACTAGAATCTTCTAGCTTAGTCTTTCATTAAATGTGAGAGTCCCATTCACAGTATCACACTTGGGCTTCCCCTTCTTTGTCTCCACCATCAGAGAACGTATTGCTTGTGTCATTTTCCTACCACAATGTTTCTTTTTTTTTTTTTTTTCACTAAATCAAGATGTGCTGCTTTGTAATTTCCTTCTGGTACTTTTGGATTTGACTAGGGCCATAAAGGGCAAACCTAATCCATCTTCAGATCTGTGAAGAAAGAGCGCTCTTACGGTTCTTCTAGTGGTAACCTCCAGGCTCGAGCCCACCTAGGCCTTTGTTCTGATGACATTTCACGTTGTTACATCAGCCTGGTCCTTTCTGTTTGATAAACTTCAATGATCAATGTTCCTCTTAAGGTATGGTGGCTGCAATGAACACAAGCACTCTAGATTTGGTCTAATCAATAGAACCTAAGACAGGACTATTACTTTCTTAGCTCTGGTTGCTAATATACCAATCAAAAGCCAGAAGATTGTACCAGAATAACCTAGAATTTTATCTGCATTAAAGTAGTTCTTCATCAAAGTTGAGGTTGTTTAGGTTTATCCAGATTGACAAGATTTTGTTATTTCTATGAGAGTGATGACCTTAGTATTGAGATCCTAATAATTTGGCATAGACTTTTAATGAGAATTAGACTATGATTTAAATTTGCTTCGCTATAACGGACTTTAATTGTCAACATTACCACTGTCCTGGACCAGAGGTCAGAGTCCCTAATGGGACTTAGCGGGTCTGACTCAGGTTCATTCCTCCTTCACCCCAGGAGGTGCAGCAACCCTGAATGCCAAGCAGAATGCTCAAGAGTCAGCCAAATCCCTGCTGTCAAATAAGCTTCAGCATGTGAGAGGCAATTCCTGTTATTTTGCTAGGTAATTTTTGCTTTCAAAAGCAGAAGAGAGAACAGAGGCCAATATTGAGAGATGTGAATGGTACTAGGGGACTACAGAAGAATAGAAATGCAAATGCAATTTTTGAAATGCACCCTACTGAATAGTTCACTGAAAATATGAAGGCACATAGGAGGTATTGCAGTCACCAGGTGTCTGGTCTCTGCAGGACCACATCGGCTTTTACAATAGCCAGCGTGGATTAGACAGGCACTTGAAGCATATCCATTCTCAAGTAGGCTTTAAAGAAAATTCAAGACAAGATGGTGGCAGTGGAAAGAATGTAGAATTAGCCATCAGAAAATGTGAGTTCCAAGCCTAGTTTTGCCACTTATTTTCTCTGATAATTAATTTAACCTCTCTGGAAATTTATCTATCTAATCAAACTCCTGGACTAGATGTTAGCTACGGGGTTGTGTGTGTGTGTGTGTGTGTGTGTGTGTGTGTTGTTTTGTTGTTTCTGTGTGAGTTTTTGGTTGTTTTGATTTGATGCAGATCTTCTACAATTCATTATAACATTCCCTACTGAAGACCGACTTTCCTGACTTCTGGTAGCCTTCAAAAAGGATAGCTTCACATTATCTTAAAAGGGTAATGAATGGTATGCATAGTGTTTGAAGTTGAGGGAGAGGATAAACAATTAAATTCCTGCATTAAATTAAGTATAAAGTTGTATTTGTATTTACCTTTTTGTTGGTGGTGCCAGAGAATGTATTGCTTATACCATTTTTTTGTTTGCTCTTCAAAACTTAGCCATAGATTTGTGCCTTTTTTTCAGACATGTGGCCTAAGAGTGGCCTGTTGCTGCTATACCTCTCCAATGTACCTTCATGATGACTCTTCCTGGGAGCAGCCAGCACAATTGCAGTAGTCCTCTTGGGAGCTGCACCTGGTTTGCCCTGACATACAAGAATTATAAAAATGGCCTTTTGGAGGTTATTAACACTGAAGGCATTGCCTTAGGCATACCAAAGAAAGATTGCAAGACAGCAGGACTCCAAATTTAAATTAAGCTCATTGGAAATCAATAGTAGGCTTGGAACAAAAGCAGCCTACTCGGGACACTTTCCTGCATTTCCTTGAGTACCTTCATCTTGTTTTATATGAAGGCCCTCAAAGAAATGCAGAAAAGTGGGTTTTTTTGTTTGTTTGTTTGTTTGTTTGTTTGTTTTTCCTGTATCCAATATAAAATTTACTATCCACTGAGGCAGGAGAGAGTTTATAGATTTTGGTTGGCTGGCCTCTGAAATTATGACTAAAGATGAAAACCAGGTGCTTCAAGAAGTTGAAGATCCTTTCTGTATTTGGACACAGCAGCATGCTATTAATTTCATGTCTACAAAAGTAGAGGAATTATCTTGACTCAAAAAGGAAAGCTCCTGCTGGCCAAATTCTCCTTTGCCTGATAGAGTTGTGTATCATTCACTTCAGCAATAAATATTCTTGGGGGTGAGATCAAGGATGAGATAACAAAGAATAATCCTAAAATTGCCTGTATTTTATAATCCTAGGGCATTCAGGCACCCATAACAGATGACCATGAGCGGAGAGGAAAGGTAGAAAGAGGGAGAACCCTGGACAACAGTGTGGAGGACAGGTCAATCCATATGAAAAGCCAGATACACAAAGCTTGATGATGTACAAAAAAATGCTACTCTGTTACGTCTGACCCATCAGCCAGTTGTATATGCATTCTATTAATCACTTGACAAAAGTTGTTCTTTCTCTGGGAGAGAGAAAGGGCTTAGGGCAGGAAAAGCCATAGAATTTGTCTTCTTTGATTGCTCACTGTGACTAAAGTCTCTGTTATGAAATGTGTGTGCTCAATGACCATTCACTAAATGTTCCATGATTGTGATGAATAAGATCCACTGCAAACGCGAGCCATTGATTCACCAGAGCCCAGATGCCAATTGAATCTCATCTAGCATATCTCAGCTGTGAGCTGCTTGCGGGCAAGGACTGTGCCTAATTCATCTTTGAATCCCCCTAGCACCTAATGCAATGTCATGCATCAAGCAGGTGCTGGGTAAATGTTCGATAGGGGAAATTGCTTTCCTAAATGAAGGGAGATGTTTGGTAACATAATCCATGAAGTAACCATAGGCAGACATTTAGAAAGGCTTACGTGGGTGCTGCTCAATCTGCAAGACAGGAGCAGCCCCAGCCTCCCTCACCGATGTTGCAGAGAGAAGTCACGCACAAATAGAGGAACAGGTAACTGCTGAAAGGCTCAGGGACTTCAGCACAAAGCTCTGAGACTTCGTGGCTCTCTGCAGCATTTAATAGGAATAATGCTTTGTATTTTCTACAAAGGTGAATACATAGAAGGTGATCTATATATGGAATCCAGATAAAGAAATTACAAATCCATTTAAGTGAGTATAAAGGTCCTGATACAAGAGAATGATAAGTCAAATCATGTTGAGATGAAGTAGACCATGTGGGACAGACTTCATCAATATTTACACCATAATTATGAAGCCCCTACCAAGAGTGGTATGAAAAGTTGAGGAAGACATGGCCTTGGCATTTAAGGAGGTTACAGTCTGCTGGAAGAGGACCCTCATCACCGCTGAGACACAGGGGAGCAGAAGGATTCAGTATGCAGGCCTGGGCATGATCTAAGCTGTGTGCCAGAAGGGCATGGGAGCTTCGTCATGGGACCAGACTTCTCTGACTCCCATTCTAGCGCCTAAAATAGCATTAATTGTACCTACTTCATACTGGCTGTATGTGGAGCTTTTAAGCAGTGCATGTACACAGTAACCACTCAGTACCTCTGAGCTGTTATTTTGATGAGAGGATAACAGAAGAAGGTCAGGACGGAGGGTATTCCCTGAGCCACACCTGGCTAAATATTTTACAGTTCTCTCTTGAGTATGGATTGGAAATGAACACCATTCTCTCTGTACATTGTGCTATAAATATATGATCTATACATTTATAGGCTAGCAATGTGCAGTTTTGAGGGACATGTTTAACTTTTTAAGTGCTAGTTGCTCAGGTGGCATTGTGCTCATGCTCACCTCTTAATTCCTCAGGTATTGTTGTGGGAGGTACCTGAATCAGGCAGTTCCATTTTAAAAACTGTTCATGGTGTTGAGACATTTATATGAGCAGAAATCAGCACAGGCTGGACTCAGCCAGGTCCACCCTGCATGGTGATACCCTGTACTTCAAGCAGAGAGTGGGATTCTGAGAGACATCAGGAATCCCTTCTTCTTCAGGGATATTGACCCATATCTCCATAATTTTAGAAAATCTATTTAAGACACCTGAACAACCATGAACACACTGCCTTTCTTTCCTATAGACTTTGTTCAGTCTGTGGCCACATTCCCCATGGAGGATTTTCTTTCTGAAGATGAGGTGTGAGACAGGAAGAACACAGCTGTGCTTTCAGATCCCAGACAGAAATAGTGGGACATGCTAAGCCATCAGAAAAAAAACATATTTTGACTTATGCACAGAGCATATTTTCTTTAGAAGCTATCAGGGAGAAAGAGCAATTTTTCTACACGAAATGCCATTTATTTCCTATATCCTGGCCTCCTTTTAAAAATCAACTTTTCATTGAAACATTAGTTGACTGGACACACGTCAATGGTCTGTTCTGCTCAGCGTTGGAACAGATGAGAAGCAGTGAATACCATCGCGGGCTGCAGAGGAGCCCACAGAGTCTTGCTGTCCTTTTAATTCCACGACGGTTTGGATAGAAAAGCCAACCCTGCTGTTTTGATGGCTTAATTTCTTTTCCTCAGTCACTGCAGCAATGATGCCTCTAAAAGGGACAGCCCCCTTTACAATGGAACCAACTGCATTGGAATTCTACTAAATGGCACTAAATGTCTTCAAAATCAAAAGAGAATATAATTTAAGTGCCACTTGGATCTTCCCACAGTTTCTCTGTACCCACACACTAGAACACTGCCTGGTGACAGGTCTATAGTTTAGGGTAACACACAGTGGGGAAAAAATGATGGTTTTTCAACCATGTATTTCAAGAAAATGACAATTTTGATAGCACACTTTTAATGGAGAATCATCCAGACTTTCTTCCTCGCTTGAGGTTGAAAACATCAGTAGGATGTGAGAAAGCAAGGTATTTGTAAAGAAATTAGCATCTATCTTCTTCCCAGGAATGGAGATACCAATATGAAGGCAGAATAACAGCATGGGAGTATCACCCCCACTAAAATATGAGCTGAGTTTAGAGATCTCAAATGGGGATTGGAAAAAAATCACACTTTTCTCTCCAAACTATTGTTTTTACATGAAATAGCACATACTCTATACATAGTGTGTGGCCAAGAGTACCATTGCTCTACCTTAAGGAGAGCAAGCAAGTGAATGTAGATTAGGTGAAAATTTCAAAACAAAATCACATTTCTTTAATAACAATTGAATGAGTACTTCCTATGTACTAGGCATACACACTTGATGGCAGGCAGCTTCTTCTTTCTGGTAACTTGAATCTCAGTGAAAATTTCCAATATATGATCAATGCACATAGCACTATCTGGAAATGGTGTGGTGGCTCACATAGAGGCATAAGGCATAGAGAGTTGGGAAAAAGGCCAAAGCAGAAAGATGGAAGGGCTGTGAGTGCACGTGAGGAGGGAGTGGGGTTTTAATGAAACTTCCTATGTCTCTATCTCCATAAAATTAAAATGGGTGTACATCTCTCAGGTCAATAGAAGAAACAACTTCCTGATAATGAAAGCTGTTTAAAGATGGACTGACTTACAAAGCAGAACCACAAAATTGGCTTTCCCTCCATTTGCCATGGTTATTTTAGGAACAGCAAATGGCCTTTCAAAATCTTGTCAATATCTAGCTTTTGTGGTCTGGGGCTAAGTGTAATTAGGAGTGGATTGAGAAAAGTGTTTTCTATATCCTCCATCGCTATCCTTTCTCACCTCCCATTCCCTTATCAAGTCATTACAATTGAGCTTTCAACTCCATCCATTCCAACACAACAGTAGTTACCAAGGTCATCAATGACTCAATCTTACCAAATTGCCAAAAGTCATTTCATCTTCCCATTGTATTTCTCTCCTTTCAGTAACAACAACAAGTAGAAAACACCAAAATATACTTCCCTCTCCAGGCTTCTGTGACACCAAACTGTGCATTTACTTGATGGTTAAGTATTAAGTCGTTGCTACTTCTGGGTCACCTAAGCCTGTCCTTCTCTTTCTGACTTCTGAAAGAAGGACTACCCCCGGGTTCTACCCTAGGTCTTCGAGTCTCCTGTGTGCACACTCTATCCTACAAGGGTCTCAAGCAATCCTATGATTTTAAATGTCATTTATATACTGGTTATTTCCAAATAGCACACTCTTAATGGAGTGTGCTATTTGGAAACCTATGTCCTTAGCTCGGTCCATTTTCCTGAACACAAAATTCATTCAAATGCACACTTGACTCCAACAGGCTTCTCAAACTTCACACACACACACACAAACACACATGAGTGGAATTTCATGCCATGCCACACCCTCCTACACACACAACTTTCAACCTTGAGATGCTTCGGTCTTAGCAAACACCACCACGATCCAGCCAGCTGATTGGGCCTAAAGCTAGGAAGTATTTTGATTTTTTTCTGTTTTTCCTTCTTATATTCAAGACAAAGAACATCTCAACTCTTTATTTCCTGCTATTTTCATTGCTGCCACCACAGAGTTTACAGCTGTTTCTCAATTGGGTTATTGCAACAGCCTTCCAACTTTCTTTCCTATTTATGCTCCTTCTCTCCTGTAATCAATTCTCCAACTATCACCCAGGGGAAATCTCAACACTTAAGTTAGACCATTTCACTCTAATGGCTAATACCTTCAGGACTTACTATTACACCTAGAATAAACTTCAGCCTTCTTACCATGGATACAGTGCCTTGGCTAATCTGGTTTATACCAATTTAAGCACCCCATTTCCTGAAGCTTTCCAATTGTCTCCATGTTTTCACCTCTCTGGCCTTATTTCTCACCCCCCGAAGCAGGCAGCATTTGCTGCCATCCTGGGCTTTTGTACTTGCCCTCCCATTGCTCGGGAATGCTCTTTCCAGAATCATGAAGTAGTTGTTTTCTTCTCACACTAGACCTCAGTGAGCCTTTGATGAATGCCTGAGCTGAAGTACCTCAAATGCACCATCAGTGACTTTTCATGTCACTCCCTGTTTCATAGAAGAAATCTCTGTATGTATTTTGCATGATTATTATGTCTTTCTCTTCAATATAAATGGAGAATCAGTAAGGATGTAAATAGGAAATCTTTCTGAGGATAAAAACTTCTCTTTTATTGCTATATCCTTGTACTTTCTATATAGCGTATGGAATAGTAGATGCTTAAAAACTATTGAATAGATAGATGAACTAATGAACAAATGAATGAATGAGATTTCTCTGAACACAAGAGGAATGAGAGCTAGACTGGTAAAAGTCACTGTTTTCATTTCTATTTCTAAAAGTAATATTTTTCAAGGGCTGAGACAACTTATCACCGAAACACTAGACTTGGAATCAGCAGGTATAGGTTCAAATCAAACTTCATGAGCTTGGGACAATTGCAAACTCTTTGGGCTTCTGTTTCCTCATCTGTTAAATGAGACTAAGGATCCTTATCATTATCATGGAGATAATAATACATTAAATTAGATAATAATTGCAAAGTCTCTAACATACAATAGGTGCCCAATAAATGTCTCAGTTACAGGCTGTATGTCTAAACATCTATTTCCATATTAAAATTCTTTCAAAGATTAAATGTTTCATTCTTTTCCTTAGAATCTGCCTTAGAATCACACCTATCCAAAGCATCCTTCTTTTGCACTGTAAGCCTCTATTTTGTTTTTGTTTTTGTTGTTGTTTGAGATAAAGTCTTGCCCTATCACCCAGCCTGGAATGCAGTGGTGCAACTTCAGCTCACTGCAGCCTCTGCCTCCTGGGTTTAAGTGATTCTCTGGCCTCAGCCTCCCAGGTAGCTGGGACTACAGGTGCATGCCACAACACCCAGCTGATTTTTGTATTTTTAGTAGAGACAGGGTTTCACTGTGTTGGCCAGGCTTGTCTCAAACTCCTATCCTCAGGTGATCCATCAGCCTCAGCCTCCCAACGTGCTGGGATGACAGGCATGAGCCGTGGTGCCCTGGCTGCAAGCCCCTGTTTTGGCCAGTCATCTTTAGGGATGAGGGGGAGCATCTGGCTTGACTGCACATTTTAAGTGCTTAGTCTCCGTGTTGATGGGGGCCACAGAAACAGATGATGGGGGAGGACTCAGTCTGTGCAAACCCTCCGGTCCCTTCTCTCTAAAGAAATCAGTAAGCTCACTGTCATCTGTTCTGCCCCCACCGTCTAACTGGTAAGATCCTCACTTGACAGGGAGGAGCCTGCTCTCTGCTTCTAGTCACTCCGCCACCAAGCCAGATTCTTCCTAGGTTGACTTTATCCCAGAGCATAATAGGAATGTAAGCTTTTGGATGATGTAGATAAAACAAAATCAGAAGCTTTATGCCTGCTGTTCCAGCAGTGTTCCAGGAAGGAGCTCAGCTATATGAAGTTTACCCTTCCAGTGGGCACAGTGACTTAGATGACATCAAAAAAGGAAAAAATACATATCCCTTTTATCACATTTCTGTCCTTTATTTTAGGCTGTGGAAGCAGATTATCTTTCTCTTTTCTTATATTACTTTGCCTCTAGGGTTACTATTCTCTCAAAGTAATGTGTGAGGAAATCCTCTCTTTACTAAAGCCTAAAACCCATTTTTAAGTCTATATCTGCTATGCTTTTCTAGTGTTCCAGATTAAGTCTGCAGAATCAAAGGGCATTTATCAAAAACCTAGTAGCTATTTATGTCCTATTTTGGGCTGATGCCATTCACCAACTGGATGACGGTGGTGGTGGTGGTGGTGATAACGTAATGATGCTTGTGGTGATGGTGATGGTGGGGTGATGATGATGCTGGTGGTTGTGATGATTGGGTGTTGATGATTGTGATGGTGATGCTGATGTGGGTAGTGATGGCAGTGGAGGTGGTGATGTGGTGACAGTGATGGCGGTAGTGGTGGTGGTAATAGTGGGAGTGGTGATGGTAGTGGTGGTGGAGGTGATCATAGTGATAGTGGTGGTGATGGTAATGCTGATGATGATGATGCTGGAGGTGGTGGCGATGG
This sequence comes from Cheracebus regulus, assembly GCA_963574635.1. Taxonomy (NCBI): domain Eukaryota; kingdom Metazoa; phylum Chordata; class Mammalia; order Primates; family Pitheciidae; genus Cheracebus; species Cheracebus regulus. Next base: position 17,121 of record CAUYQU010080132.1, read on the forward strand.
TGGTGATAATGGTGATGGAGGTGGTGGTAGTGGTGGTGATAGTAATGGTGGTGGTGGTGGTGATGGTGGTGGTAGTGGTGATGCTGATGGTAGTGATGATAGTGATCATGGTGGTGGTGGTAATGATGGTGATGGTGGTGATGATGATGATGATGGTGGCAATAGTGGTGGTGATAGTGATGATGGTGGTGGTGGTGGTGATGGTGGTGGTGGTGGTAATGATGGTGATGGTGATGATGCTGGTGGTGGTGGTGATGGTGGTGATAATGGTGATGGAGGTGGTGGCAGTGGTGGTGATAGTAATGATGGTGGTGGTGGTGGTGGTAGTGGTGATGCTGATGGTAGTGGTGGTGATAGTGATGGTGGTGGTGGTGGTAATGATGGTGATGGTGGTAATGATGATGATGGTGGCAGTAGTGGTAGTGCTAGTGATGATGGTAGTGGTGGTGGTGATGGTGATGGTGGTGATGATGGTGGCAGTAGTGGTGGTGCTAGTGATGATGGTGGTGGTGGTGGTGATGGTGGTAATGATGATGATGGCAATAGTGGTGGTGCTAGTGATGGTGGTGGTGGTGGTGGTGATGGTGATGGTAGTGATGATGGTGGCAGTAGTGGTGGTGATAGTGATGGTGGTGATGGTGATGGTGATGGTGGTGATGATGGTGGTGGCAATAGTGGTAGTGATAGTGATGGTGGTGGTGGTGGTGATGGTGACGGTGGTGATGACGGTGGTGGCAGTAGTGGTGGTGACAGTGATGATGGTGGTGGTGGTGATGATGATGGTGGCAGTAGTAGTGGTGACAGTGATGATGGTGGTGGTGGTGATGGTGACGGTGGTGATGATGGTGGTGGCAGTAGTGGTGGTGACAGTGATGATGGTGGTGGTGATGATGATGGTGGTAGTGGTGGTGGTGACAATGATGGTGGTGGTGGTGATGATGATGATGGTGGCAGTAGTAGTGGTGACAGTGATGGTGGTGGTGGTGATGATGGTGGTGGTAGTGGAGATGGTGATGGTAGTGGTGCTGGTGATGATGATGGTAGTGGTACTGATGGTGATGATGATTAAAATAAGAAGAAAATGAGAATTAATGCATACTGAATGCTTACTACAAAATGTTATCTTTACAGCAACCCTATAAAGGAGATATTATCCCCATTATATAGGTACAATACAGAGGCAGATAGAAGTTCTGTAACTTGCTTGACTAGCAGATAGTGAGATTTCAATCCAACTGGTCTAACTCCAGAATTTTACTAACCAACAAATTATTTCAACTCTGGTCAACTTTTATAAGTACCTCCACTTTGTCATTCAGTAACTGGGAGTAATAACAGCTGTCATCTCCCATTTGCAGTATTTTCTGTGTACTCAATATTTTTAGTGTTATGAGAGAAAGATGCTTAGTAAGTAGTGAAAAGTTATTTGATTTCAACATATTCTTTTAAATCCAGGATCAGTGGTTGCACAGTAGCACAGCATGCATATTTACCGAAGGAAAGGTATTCAGTTCAAGAAATTGGCTTTGCAAATGCCTTAGCAATAAAAATGACATTACATGCATGCAGAATGTGAAATTGTAGAAAGATAAGTTCTCCTCAAATAAGTTGTAAAAAAGCAGATAAACTTCTAGGCATTTGTAGAGAAAACTGAAAATAATCCCAAGTGAAGTTAGAGAGGACAAGGATGGAATAAAAAGAAAATGACTAGCTACTAGGTGCACACATGTCTTACTAATCTCTTGATTCCAATTACCTGCAAGAAAAGGTCATAAGGTTTACCCTGCCTAACAAAGGTAATATGTGTTTAATACAAGGTTAAGGGCTTTCAGTTAACTGACTAAGAGTTCTACAAATTTGAAGTCGATGCCAATGACTTTTCAAATTAAGTCTAATAGCAGCTGCCCACATGGAATAGATTTGGAAGCCTCAGTCCATTTTCTAATTGACTGAACAAAATGAGGTCTCTGTTGCAGCTCATCCTTCTAACACTTCCTGTTTCTCAGTTCCAAGGTAACTGTTAATGGAATTAACCAATTTTCACAACATGTCCTGAGGCATAATACAAGTCTATAAGGCAGAAGGCTGGGAGCACTGAGTTAAGAATCAGAGATCCAGGATTGCTAATTGAAGTCATCCATGAACTAAATCTGTGACCACAAATGAGAGTTACAGAAAAAAGAGAGTTAAAACAAACAAAAAAAAACTTCTAGGTAATTTAGGGCAAAACTGGCACTTAACAGATAAAGCGCTGTGATTCTGGGGAAGAATTTGGCCTAAGAACTCCTGCTGTGTTGGTGGCCCAGCTGGGCCCTGAAGGTTGGTTCTCCTAACTCTCAGCCCAGTGCCCTTCCTACTGCAATGTATGATTTCAGTCATCACTTTAGCTTTAGGAGTCCAAGATATAATTCCAGTGGTTCAATCTGCCATCCTAAAACCAAGATGGTAGCTGATATAATGACTTAAGTGGGTTCCTTTCAGTCATTTAAAATAGATTTCAGTCAAATCCAGAATAGGTCCTTAAAAGTTACAGAAATATGCAGTTGCAGTGAGTGAGCTCTACGGTTCACAGGGTCTCTATCTGTGCAGATAAGATCATGTTCCTAATGGCCAAGCTAATCAGTTCCTTTTCCTGGAAGCATTAGGAGGACTGAGGGATTTAAATAGAGTGGGCATTCAGAATAACCTAGGTGATTTTTCCAGCAAGCAGAGAAAAATCTCTGAAGGCGTCAAGATGTTGGTGAGAGGAGGGGTTGAATTGTAGAACTGGGCAAAAAATAAGCAATTAAGAATGACAGAAGATTATTTCCAGCAAGCTGGAATCTCTCTTCCCACTGCTATCTTAAAAGTATTTTATGGAATGATTCTTTAGGCAGATATCTCTGTCTCTTTCACCACCACTGAATTTACATTATTAAAAAATATATTCAGAGGTCTTTGAAGTGCCCAGGTTGGGACATAGAACTAACATCTATTATAGGTAAAGGATGTTTTCTATTTTCTGGTTATGTTCTGTAGTTTATGCTCTGAGCTGCCGAGTTGCTGAATCTAACAAAGAGTTTTGTTGCCACAAATTTCGATTGTGCATCTCACTAGAAGAAATGGACTTGCTTCTCACTCTTGCCTCTCCACACTTGGGGTTAGACCTGCCTCTCTAGTTCTCTGACCGTGTGAGAAAGCAGGAGCCAGAGGGTTGTCAGGTGCCTTGTCACCATGTGGACAGAGGGTCCCATCATCTCCTGCTTTCCCTCTATTGCTTTTCTTTTGTTTAACTTGAGCCAATTAAGCCCTGTACTATCATTAATTGTCAAACTAGCACTTTTAGACTTGAGAAAACCCATCTGGCAATCACCTATAAATTAGCCTTCAGCCCCTCTAAATAGCTTTAATTAAAGTCATGGCTGGCATGGAATCTGTCCAGGTTTCGTTTGTGGTTACAAATTCACAGTGTCACAAGTGTGGCAGGAACAGGACATATATTAATTCTGGATCCTCGGGGTCTCATCCAGGTCAGGTTCAGATTTTTAAAAATGCGTGTCCATGCAAACCATTCACTAGACAGGCTTAGCTGACAGTTTATCTCCAAGGACTTTTCTGCAGAATGAATCAAGATAAACTTCCTTGACATCTTAGGAGCTGGCTCTTTCAAACTAGACAAGTTAATCCCACTCAAGACCAAGGGTACCCTATGTCCATACAGAGATGTACTGAGAAAGTAGTTTATATACTTGAATTGCCATTCAACAGTTTGCTCTAGGACACAGAAACTCATGGCCCCTCCTTGCAGTGCTCCTAGAACCAGTTCAGACAGGACACCCTAAAAAATAACCATCATGTATTCTACACTATGCTAGACATGATCATTGTTAGGAAACAGACATCTCAGATGGATCATCTAGGAGAATGTAACCTACTAAGTAAGAAGCATGGACATACACTTTGGGATTCAAAGCTGGTTCCCTTTCTTAGCTGCCTAACTCTGGCAAAGACACTTAACTTTATGTGGATGATAACCCATGTCTCCTTAGGGTTGTGCTGAGAATTAACAGAAATAATATGTGGGAAGTACCTGGCACCACATTTGACATAAACACCTGGATGATAAGCCACAGCTCTGTAAAGACGGCATGTGATGGGAAGGTGTTTATCTGCAGCAGCTCTCCACAGCAGCTCAGAAGTGGGCTTGAAGACACTGCTGAATTTGCTACCAAGTCTTCAGAGTACTATCTTATCATTCCTTTTTAATCTAATCTCCTCAAATCTCATCTTTTTATTCTTTGACAAGAAAATCAAGAATATCCAATGAGGGCCTGTAACTCTTCAAAAAATGATAAAAATGTGTCCACATCCTAAATTACCTTCTGTGATGATTCTGAGGAAGAATTTTCCTTCTTTTCAAAGGCTAAAGATTCTGCTCTGAAGCCCACACTTTCCTGTCTCCTCTAAGATTGATCTTATCGTCAAATCTAGTGAGTGCTTAGCACCTTCTTTGTACTTACTCCTTTCCTGCCAGACCACAGGCACATTCAAATCTCTTCGTAACAACTATGGCAATGGTAACTACACTAGAGCCTTTATGTCCTCTCCACTCTCCCTTGTCCCCTGCCACCCTCTTGGGGAAGTCAGCCACACCCATTACTTCCCTTCCTCAGGCCTACATCACTGCACACCACAGACACTTCAGTGCAAGGGACTCGTCAGTCTTCTGCCAGCCTTTCAAAAGGCATTCTGATCTCAGCTAACAGCAATATCATCTTCATAGTTAGCCCACGTGGAAACATTCTACTTTCCCTTCTTCATTTTCTGATGGCTGAATTGAATGAGTGAACAATGAATTAACTGATGAAAATGATTATCATTTAATCTATCCCTATATTCCACGACATGCTACATTTTCTGGATCTATTTATTGCACTGTCTTGTCACCTGTCCTGTTGGTTTTGTTTCCCCTAGTGAACTGTAAGTTCCAGGAGGGCAGGGATTCTCTCTTGTATTCACAGCACTTATGGTGGCCTCTGACTAGATACTTGATAACATATATCTAACATCTCAGCAACCAAAGCATACCCCAACTATTGCCTTGACATAGGGCTTCATCATCACATCTGTGCTATTGGACAAGCCAATCATTTAGTCATCATTATTTAGATGATTCATTTATTCAACAAATATCGATTGAGCCCCTTTTTGTGCTGGGCCTTTTTTAAGGTACTGGAAAAAAACAAAGAAACTCTGTTCTCATGTAGCTAATAGTGTAGTTGTGAGAGGTACAAATATGCAAATAAATTCTCTGTTCTCATGTGGTTTATAGTGTAACTGAGAGAGGTACAAATCGGACAGTTGTAGGGCTCTGAGGATGAGACAGTGGGGGAAGCACGAAGGCTGACGGCAGTGCTGTTTCTGAAAGATGCTCAGGAAAGCCCCGCCTGACTCGCTGGCATTTGGGAGGAAGGCGTGTGCTTTCTAGAAGCCTGCTGGAGGTGTTCCCCACCCTGACCGCTGGAGGAAACAGCAAAGACAATAGCGCTGCTGAAACAGGTGTCTGATGGGCTTACAGACCAGTGTGGCTGGGCCGCAGGGTATGCGCATGCGTGTAGGTGGGGGGCTCGGGGGTGATAGGGGGTGAGGGACAATTTGGGGAAGGGGCCTCGTAGACCATGGCAAAAACCTTGGAGCTTATTTTGAATCATAGGGGAAGCCATCAGAGGAATTTGAAAAGGGATCTTAACTTATGGTCCCCAGGAACAGCTCTGATCACATTCCTCCTATATTAAAATTTTTTATTTACTTGCTATTCCCTAGAAAATAAATTCCAAATGTCTTTGCTTGACATTTAAATTTCTCTGCCATCTAGGCTTTGGGATTTCTCATCCCCATTTCCTCATCTTCTTGCTAATTCTACAGCCGTGCTCATCAATGTGTATGTCTGTGGCTGCTGAGCTGATGCATAATATTCCCTCTGTCAGGGATACCTTTCCATTCTTTTTGTAATTGTTCACATTCATTAGGATACCATATCCTGATGATGTCTTCTTGGAAGTCAAAAAGACTTGCAGCATATTCCTGATGAGTATATATAATTAATGAGTGCTGACATCAGCAAGTGTTTATTTAGCATCTACTATGTGTCAGGCACTCAGTAGAGCAATTGTTATTAAATACTTGAAAAAGTTCCTCGAGGCAGAGTTATTAAAATCCCCACCCTTATTTTACAGATGAGAAAACAGAGGATCCGATACATTAAATAAGTTCCCAAGATTGCACTGCTATTTACCAAAGCAGCAAAAAAAATAAATAAAAATAAAAATAAATAAGCCCTTGTTCCTCAGCTGCCCATTGTCTTCTATACATTTGTATTGTGAATGGTTGTTATGAATGTCTCCCTGTTAAACTGTAAAGTCATTCACAGAATGGACCATACTTATCTTGTTATCCTCAGTATTTAGCAGATTACTTGCTTAATTATTTGCCAATATAAATGAAAATTTGAAAATGATAATGAGCGGAAGATCTCCGAGGCTTTATCCATTAAAAAGCTTCTTATTTGCTCATTTTCATTCATTCATTCATTTCTGCATCTGTTCCACATAACTATGTGAACCCAGTGTGTAAAGGTGTGTATCTGGTACTACTGAAATGTGAAGATAAACACAATGAACATGGATCCCAAGATGCTTACACTCCTACTAGAAAAAGAGAAATGGGAATTAAAATTCATTGAACATTCACAATGTGCCAGGCACGGTGCTAGGAATCTAACATCAATTTTCTGATATAATTGCCCATCAGGATGGATTATCCACACCAGGAAACCGAGTCTCGGAAGGAAAGCGTATTTTTTGAAAGCACATAGTTAGAAGTTAGCAGAGCAGAGATTCTGTCTTATCTATGGCCAACTCCATAAACTTTTCTTCCTATGACATCACACAAGGGCCTAATATTCTCATTATTCCTACATAATTCTAAGAGAGGCACCATAAAGTTCCTGCATGAGATTCCGTGCCATTCCTCCAGCTGCAAAGGATGCAAATGCAAGGGCCCATGGTGTCCACAGGGGAAGGACTTAGGATGGAAGCTGGTCTCCTCTGGACTGAGAATAAAAAGCAGAGCAGGCTCAGACAGCTTTGGAGCTAAGAGAGGGAGAGATTCCACTTCTGGGAGCACGGGATTTTGACAGGAATTGTGGAAAATACACAGAAAGGATGCTTTCAATAAAGGCTGATAGAGCTGAAGAAAGGAATCTGGGAAGGAGGGAAGAAAGGAGGAGGGAAGAAGGGAGGGACAGCCAACTTATGTTACTTATTCATAAAATCTGTCTAAATTGTGTGTCTTCTTGCATTTACCTTCCACGCGGCCATGTGGGGAATATTTAGGAACACGCATGTTGGAATCAGATTCACTCGGGTTCAAATATCAGCTCCAGCTCTTAGGCAGCTTGACTAAGTAACTGAACACCTCTGCACTCCTGTTTCCTCCTCTTAGAAGTGGAGACCGCAATAGTCACACAGGATGGATACTGTTAAGGGCTATGGTGAAGGGCAAATGATTCTAGCAGCATCTGACACAGGAAGTGCTCGAATGCCTGTGGCCTGGCAGTCCTATCCGGGCGGCTGCAGGGCTGCCCGCCGCCGTGCACTTCATGCTCTGGTTGGGTGACTCCCTTCCACACGGCTGCCCTGGGTCCCCAGCCCCAAGGGACACTTCCTGTGATCCCCGCTTGTTGCGAAGGCCAGTGCCTTCGGCTTTCCATCGTTTGACCACCAAGCTGGCGGTGTCCGTGAAATTTCCCAGGCATATGGTCTAATCTCAGCCTGAAAGTGCAGGGAGTTTCCTGAGCCAGATGCTACCTGAGTGATGGTTATTCAGCAGCTGAGGACTTTGGGGTGAAGCCCCACGTGGAGGGGGTTTCCGGAACGCAATGCTCGGTGGCTGCCTGGAACCAAGGGTGATGCGGCCTGCCTTCCACACAGAACGGAAGAAGAGGCAGGCTGGGGACACCCAGAGGTCGGGGGGCACTGTGCCCGGTGTCACTGAGTCCTCCAGGTTCGAGCGGTGTGGATCGGGACATCACCAATGTGGGCTTGCAGACAAAAGGTAGCTGTGCTGCCGGACGGAGAGCAAGCGCTTCGCCCGCCGCCCATTCGTGCCCCAGTGTCCTGGCGCGCACAGTTCTGGGGAGTCTGCAGCCTGCAGCCATCTCCCGCCCCCATAAGCGCCTAGAGAGCCACGCCGCTCGTGCTCACCCTGCAGCTCTTCCAAGGGCCGGCACAATCGCTCACAGGTGCACTTTGTTAATCCTGGCCTTCCACAGGTGCTGAAATGAACTCTGCACTAATGAGCTCAGTGTGCAGGACCGCAGCGCCTCGGGAGGCTCGGCCCTCGCTCTCCAGAGACGCGTGGAGCTCCCTGAAATGACCTGACAAACCATGGCAGGGCAGAGGCTTGCAGAGGGACAGAGCAACCACCCTGTGTGTGTCTGAGGAACTGGCAAAGGCACGCAAGATGCAAGCCCGAGAAGATGGTGTACTTCCTCCTGTGCGCCACTGAGCAGGGAAGGAGGCCGGGGCGGACCACATTGCTCCTGGAGCTGCGCCGTGCCCTGGACGTCTCATTACTGCTAAGTGCATTTTCCTTCCAGGGTCACAGGTAATTCTCTGATAGGTAGAACCCATCGAACCGGAGGTGGTGTGACTTGGGATTCTGAAAAGGAGATTGGCGGAGAGAATGGGGTGTGTGGTGTGTAGAATGAGCAAGAAACATGCTGGACTCGGGAAGCCGCGATGAAATGGAAACTCTGACGCACTGGCCGAGGGGCTGCCAAAGCACAACCTGAAGGCTTGCTGCGCTCTGGAAAGGCCCTCACCTCCTGGGCGGTGTCTCCTCCCTTCCCGCCACCCCTTGGAGGCTGCCTTCCCTGGACAGGACCAGGAGCCCATCCACCACCCAGGGAGCAATGGGACTGTGTGCTTAGGCTTCCGGGGAAGTGAGCTGTTTCCTTGATGTCCCACAAACAGGATTATTCACTCGGAAAAACAGAAGCTCGTCAAGCTGCCACAATCTCGAAGGAAGATTCCATCTCCCTATGATGGAGATAAATGGAACCCGGAGTCGTGGGGCTGAAGAGCGGGGGGCTGGCTGAGGGGAATGAGGTGAGAAACATCTTGGGTGGAGATGATATTAGTCACATGTGTTAACCCTGCCTTAGGCTGGGAATCCAGGATTGAAAAATGAACACCAAGTTGGAAGTATAAGAGGAGATCCATTCCAAACTCCCACAGGCCCCGCGGTGGGAAATCAACACTGTCCCACGTCTTAATCCCACCATCTACCTTCTGCCTGCCTGGAGTTGTCCACAATCAAAGCCATTTCTCCTAACAAGGACAGAGGGCGGTGATGCCTACAATAGCTTTGTGCCCTAAAGCTGCTCAGAAGGGGATGGAGAGAAACCAGCGTGCCCTCTTGTATTTACATGGAACTACATTTCCATAGGGCAACTTAGTTACTTAGGTAAGATTCCCAGAACACTGCTCAGCGCAAGCCGGGCACCACAAGAATGGGCAATACCCAGCCCCATGGAAGAACCATTCAAGGAGGGGATTAGGCTGTCAAGTGGCTGGTGAGAAAATCTGCGTTATGATTTCTCCAGGACTGAGGGAGGACAGCAAGGCCCCTGGGCTACTGGAAACCCCATCACGTCACTGAGCACAGGGTTTCACTTCGCCACTCACGGATGGAGCAAGATAGCGCTTCCTACACGTGCTACCTACACGTGCGCCGAACAGAATATGATCATAGAAATGAGTCTTCACCAAGGGAGCACAGAGGGCCAAGGGTTGGGGCGGACTAGACGGCATCGTGGTGAGCTCTCTGTCTTTCAGTGGTTCCACATGTGCCCAAGCCTACCTTGTTTAGGATAAATTCTCCTTATGTGAGAAAATGGGATCCTCCCAGCAAAAAACACATGGATTATGGGCTGGTCTCCTCTCTGCTTCCTTAATACTACCTAAAAGCAGTGCCTTTGGCTATTACCGTAATAGAGATGTCCATTAGAGCCCTTTTCTCCAGAGGAGAATCTGTGGGGATGGGGAGGTGCAGAGGTACAGTCTTTCCACACCTGCACGGAAAGCAACATGGTGGGCTGCGAAAGGAGGTATGGCAGGGCCAAAGGGCAGGGAGGAAAGGAATCCTCCATCCTGTGTGACCACGACCCCAAAGGTCAGAGGGGCTCTCAGAAACTGTGTCCTGAGCCAAGCAAAAGAGCAGGCTTTCTCTATTTCCCTGTAGAGAGAGAAGACTTCCAAGTCACTTGTCTCTGTTGGTTTAGCATGGTACCCAAGAACCTACTCTGGCTGACTTCAAACGTATACTCCAATCTCACCTCCACCCCTCTTCCTGCTGACCACACCAAGCTCTTAGTGACCTAGCCCCTGATACTGCACAGCACATCTGTTTTTATGCACAGGTGCCTCTGTTAAGAGGGCCTCCCACGCCTACTCCTTCTGCTTCTCAGACTAGTCAGTGTTTATCAGCTGGTAAGTCCCAGCTCCAATGTCCCCATTTCTAAAATGTTGTTGATTTCCCTCAGTTATTCAGTGGCTACCTCTGTTTGTAAACAGCAGTACTTTGTAAAGAGGAAATATGACTATCAAATTCAAATTCTAGTTCAGTCATTTAAAGGTGTATTCCTACACACAGGAACATGTGCATGCACAAACCGCCTATACTACCAGCTATCACAGAATGAGCCTTTACTCAATTCTGGCTGATGAAGTAGATATGAAGGGTTTCATTTCCGAGATAAAGGAGCCCACATGAAGCTGCACTAATACACATTAACAAAGCAGCAGTGGAGGTGGGAGCCCTGCTCTGATCTTTTTGACTTCAAATATTTCCTATTATTCTAATTAGACTGGTTAGGTCAGTGGAAAGCAAATAGACTCTGGACTTAGATCTGCTTGCAAATTTCAGTTCTTATAGTGATTGTGTGATTGTGGAGAAATTACTTAGCCTTAGCCTGGGCCTCAGTTTTTCCATCTGGAAAATGGTAAAACAAGCAAAACTACTCATTTCACAATATTATTTTAAGCATCAAATAGAAGGTTGTATGTCACATACTGAAACATCAACACTCACAGAATGTGAGCTCCAGCCCTTGTTTTTATCTTTATTCTCCCAAACCTTAGAATAATGAATAATACCTAGCACTTAGTGTGAACTCTGAATTTTTTCAGAATTTTTTCACCTGACAGGTGAATATGGCTGGCAGAGATCTTGAAGGGGCACATAGTGAACCTTATTTATAGTAGGTAGCATTGATAAAATAATGCCTAGCACTTAGTGTGAACTCTGAATGTTTTCAGAATTTTTTCACCTGACAGGTGAACATGGCTGGCAGAGATCTTGAAGGGGCACCTAGTGAACTTTATTTATGGTAAGTGGCATTGATAAAATTGAGACTAAGATGCTGTGACTCCAACTCTTCAGCCACAACTTATTCAAATACTTGGTTTTGGTAGATTTTCCCATGGTCTGACTCTTTTTCCTTTTCATCGACATGCCTCTCCCCACCGCTGCCTCTCTCTCTCTCTCTCTCTCTGTCTCTCACTTTCTCACGCACGTGCATGGGCACACGCGTACACACACACACACACACACACACACACACACACACACACACACTCTCTTATATACCCAGTCTGCCCCTGGGAACCACTGCTGTGCTCTGCTGATCACATCCAGATGTGCAGTCAGCAGAGTCACACAGACCTGCACAGTCTCTTGGAGACCACATTGAGTTGCACCAGGCAGCTACTAGAATTAGAAGTGCTTCAGAATGAAGGTAACAGCTCCTTGTCTTCATCTGGGCTGCCGTTACAGAACACCATAGGCTTGGTGACTTAAACAACAAACTTACATTTCTCACAGTTCCAGAGGCTGGAAGTCCAAGATCAAAGCACTGGCAGAAGTGGTGTCTGACAAAGGACTGTTTCTGGTTTGCAGATGGTCATTTTCTCATTGTGTTCTCATACGGCTGAGAGAAAAACCATCTTTCTCTTATATCTCCTTATATAGGGTGCTAATTCCATTCATGAGAGCCCCAGTATCATGATCTAATCACCTCCCAAAGGCCCACCTCCAAATACCATCCTATTGATGATGGTTAAGATTTCAACATGGGAATGGGGAGGCACAAACATTCAGTCCATACCTCATGTATAGTAGAATAGATGAATAGAGATCAATTCTTGTCCCAGGACATGAAGTCTAGGGACAGAAAAGCATTAATGTTGAGATATTCAAAGATGACACTTGCTGTCTGAAGTCTGCTTTCCAGCTTCCTACCTTCAGCGTAAAGACATTTGTGTTCACGCTAGTCACCTCCTGGTCATAAGATGGCTGCTGACAAAAAGAAAAAAAGTGTAATCCTAGCAGTAACTGAGCTTTTCACGGGCTATGAAAAACCTCTCTTGGAATCCGACTTCCATTTACATCCCAATGGCAAAAAAAAAAAAAAGTAGGCCACATGGCCATCCACAGCTGCAAAGGATGCTGGGAAGTCAGGGAACACGGTCAGTCCTTGGGATGGGGCACCTGCTGCCCCAAACAATGGGTCCTCTTTGCAAGGAAGGAGGGAAGAATATTGTGGGCTACTGGCAATGCCTTCCACACTCCACATTCTCTCTTCCTTTCATTTTACCTTTCACTTAGAGAGAGTTGTTCCCTAAAGCACACAGGCTAATGGCCAGAGAAATACATTACCCCCTCTTTCCTCTCTTCCTTCCCAACAAATGTTTCATCATACAAATTATTGGCAGGAGGGGAGAAAAAGTGTAAATCAGGTCACAAATACAAATCCTGCTGCGAGAGTCTGGTGATCCCGTGAGCTCCGCCTGCCAGATTTATTGAAGGCACGGGAGGTGAGTGGGTCACCAACGTGAGGCTGCATGACTTAGTGCCTTCAGCTGCAAGTGTCAGCAGTTCTTTTCAGGGGATCAGGAAAAAGAAGGGCAGTATGGTCTGAGCTAAAGCTGAACTCTTCACCCCTTCCCTATGGGGAAGAACAGAGCTCAATGTGTCTGGGAGCATGATAAAAAGTGTCAAAACAAAGATTGCAATTATACTGAGCAGGGGTTTGAAGTTGAGAGGGAAGACAGCGTTTTCTTTCTCTTCCTTGGATCTCCAAAACTATCCCTGCACAAGGGGGAGAAGAAGGCAGAAGCCAAAGGATTGGAAGGATGAAGAAATGTCACACCAAGGAATTAACCTTAAAAAAAAAGAATCCAGATCTCTTCTTTTTAGCATTACCAACAAAACATTTTGCTCTCATGTTTGTACTATTTAGTTTCCACAGCAATTTAATACTGAGATTACTTAGTCCTAGAGCATTCACATGTAAGAGCTCCCTATTTAAGGGACAAGTGTAAAACTTTGATTCTGTCCAAGATCCCATGCAGCCACACTTCAATGTCTAACATCAGGAGGCACCAGTGGAAGGCCAGAGGAGCAGGGAGGTAGACACCCACTGGGATAACATGAGCATTCCGCCTTCACTCACCCCTCATGTCTTCTCCCCACCCCAATATGGAATGCACTTTCTAATGCACGAGTCAGGCTCTTCAGGTCACTAAAGACACGGCTGTATGTTACTCTTCCCCCTGCTCCAACCCCCATCTCCCACAAACAATCCTCAGGTCATCAAGGGAGACTGAGAGCAGAGACGATTCTTCAATGACTCCACTGTGTAAATGGAAAGGAAAACTGCTCCCCAGCATCAGACCCACGTGTTCTTTTGGCTCTTTGAAGATGGCACCACTTTGAGCAGCTAGTGTACAGACAGACAATTAAAATTTGACATTTTTACTCATTCAGTTTACCTTTGCCAAAAGCCACAGAAGCACAATCAGGGCTTTTTGAGTAAAGCAGTGCTTTGGAGAAGGGTGGCACAGTTAAGAGTGCTTCCAATTTAGCATCTAATAATAGCTCAATTAAGTCACAAATCCCATCTGTTTCTACTTGAGGAGTTTTACAGAAGTCAAAGACTAGTCATTTTCCTTTCCTTTTCTTTTAGCTTGTACATTTTGGCCCTTCTTCTACCACCCTCACAAATACCCACAGATAACTTGCTTCAGGGGGAGCAGCCTCTGACCCCATTTAGCACCCCATTAGCCACTTCTTCAGTAGCAAGCAGCCCAATGTCTGAACACAAAGCAGAATGTTGGGTGCAAGGCAGGTCTGTTTCCTGACTCAGCATGAGTCTTGGCAGTGCCTGCAAACTGCTCTCCCTGGCCAGCTACAAAGATCAGAAATTACAGTCCTTGTTTCTCATCTCCTCCCAAAGGTTAGGTAAAAACTGATGCAAAGAACTTAGGCAGTCCTTGGAGGACCATGCCCTGCCAGGGCTGGTCATTTTAATTTCTGTGGTGTTGCTGCAGGTAGGGAAGTAATGTGAAAAAGCTTCACACTTTCACCCTCTTTGGTTCTTGTTAGTCCAATGTGAAAGGGAAAGGGATGGGGAGCAAGAAAGGCAGAAGGAGGAAGAGAGGGAGGAAGGGGGAGGAAGATAGAGAAGGGAAAGATGAGGGAAGGGAGGAGAAGGGGAGGAAGGGGAACAGAGAGGGAGGGGAGGAAAGACAGGTGAAGAGAAGGAGGGGAGGAGAGGGAGGAGGAAGGAAGTGACAGAAAGAGGAGGAAGAGAGAGATGAGAGGAAGGAGAGGGAGAGGGAGTAGTTAGATAAGGGTGTTGGGGGACCACTGCAGAGAAGATGAGGGCGAGGATTAAGACCAACCATTAAGGTCACAGTGTACCTAGCATTATAACAGTATAAAAGGATCTGTTGCGGGGGTACTTTGGTCCAAGGTAAGTGTTTTCTCATCTCCCCAAGCCTACAAGAGAATAAAAAAGAACAGGTCCTTGGAGAGTTTACCAACCATCTTAAACAGTTTGAGGCAGACTACGGAGGGAAAATACATTTACTCTACTTATAAGAGCACCATAGAGCTTCTTGCTGGACTTTCTCTCTTTTTTATCTGCATGCTCCCATAAATATCCTATTTCTATCAAAACTAGTTATTTTATTCCCCTCATTTAAAAAAAATTCAGAACTGATATTCGTTAAGGAAACTCATTCTGCAAATAAGAAAGCATTAGTGAGGCCTCCACTTTGGATAGGAGCCATCCTTTTGGGAAGAGGCTCTTCCCAGCATGATATTCAGCCGGGCAGAGAAAAAGTCTGTATCCAAACACTCTGGATTTTGCCCTAGGTAACTGATTCTTCACTTGACTTCTCTGTATCTGATGATAAACATAGCTATACAATTAAATGAATTTAAAACCACTATAAGAAGTTTTTTTTTTTAAAGAAAAATGATACTAAAGATCAAAGGCATTCTTCATAAGAAGCAGAGTGCGAGGAAATCCCATCTAGAAACATTCCAATCAACCTTATTTGGTGCAACCAAGCCTTGAGTAATTGGAAAAACTAAGTGAACTCCAAGGTATTCATTTGCCCTCTTATTTCCAAGAAAAGAGAAAAACATGGGCCCTGGCTTAGCTTGTAACAAATGTAATAATTTGTTACGAAATAACTTAAATGGATTATCATGTTAAGCATAGAAATTGCTTGTCCTTGGAAAAAATACTTAGGATTAAATACAAATGAGAAAAGTATTATTAAACACTTAATATTAAGCCAATCATTAAACTCTTAGTAGGCAGTACTACAATGAATATCATCCTCAAACTTGACAATATAGAAAAGCTCCCCAAAAGAAATTTCCAAAAGCAAGAAAATCCAAGTTATTAGCTTTATTGAGACATGTTGTAGAGGAGGAAAGCTTTTTAACAGGATAAGAGTGGTAGCAGTAAATAATCTAATCAAAACACAGAGCCAGTTGGCATATCTGCACTTTCTAGCTACACACATTGTATTTCATCATGACATAAGATATTGTCACAAAGTACAGGAGTCATGAGCTGTGTGGAACAATACCATACATCATTCCACAACTCCATGGTACCCATTCCAAATTCTATGGGATTGAAAAGAATTCTCAATTCTGTACCATTCACCACACACACACACACACACACACACACACACACACATAATACCCACACATACTATTATCAATTTCTTAATCTTTCTAGTATAGTAAATAAAACAACAATACAAGGTAAAGAATGTGCATTCACAATGAACGGACATTGTATGCTATAGATTGTATGGTATAAGTTGACTGTTTCTTATTGGAAGTACTTGGGACCAGAAGGGTATTTAATTTTGGATTTTTGGGGGTTTGGGGATATTTGCATATACCTAATGATATATCTTATGGGATGGAATTGAAATCTGAACATGAGATTCATTTATGTTCCATATATATCTTACATATATAGCCTGAAGGTAAATTTATACAGCATTTTAAATTATTTTGCACATGAAACAAAGTTTTGATTGAGATCCATTACATCAGGTCAGGTATTAAATTTTTGACTTGCGGCATCATGTCAATGCTCAATAAGTTTCAGATTTTGGATTTTTGGATTAGGAGTAATCAGCCTATATTAGGTAAGGAGCATTAATGTTATTGAGAAGATTGTAAGTAAGCACTTGCTTCAATATTCACTAGCACTACGATTCCAGGCATACTGCAGTTGTGGAATAAATTTTAAACATTGGCTTTAAAGCCCAAGTCTAAAGTTTAAATTGTCTATTGAACAGCCACTCACAAACCCTTACATCTGATAAATAAATTCAGTAAAGTTGCAGGCTATAAAATCAATACACGAAAATCAGCAGCATTTCTATATATCAATAATAAATTAGCCTAGATAGAAAAAAAAGAAGGCAATCCCACTTATAATAGCTCAAAAAGAAAAGAAAAGGAAAAAACCTAGGAATAAATTTAACTAAGGAAGTGAAAGATCTTTACAAGGAAAGCTACAAAACACTGCTGGAAAAAATGGAAAAGGACACAAACAAATGGAAAGTCGTTTCATGCTCATGGATCAGATGAATTAATGTCATTTAAATGATAATGTAAAAAATCAACTCAAAATATTTTAAAGACAAAAACATGAAGACCCCAAATTGTAAAACTACTAGAAGAAAACATATAGAACACACTTCAGAACAGTGGTCTAGGTAAAAATTTTAATGAAAATATACAAATAGGACTATACCGTACTAAAAACTTCTGCAGAGCAAAGCAAATAACCAAACGAATAAAGAGACAACCTGTTGAATGGAAGAAAATATTTGCAAGCTATTCATCAGACAAGGGATTAATATTCAGATTATACAAGAAACTTAAATGACCTAACAGTAAAACAAACAAAATCCTATTAAAAAGTGGACAAAGGACATGATTAGATATTTCTCAAAAGAAGACATGCAAATGGCCAACAGGTATGTGAAAAAAGTGCCCAACATCATTAATCATGAGATACAAATCAAAACCACAAAAGGTATTAGTATTAGAATGGTTATTACTTAAAAAGACAAAAAATAACAGGTGCTGGTGAAGAGGCAGAGTAAAGGAGGCTTTTGTACACTGTGGTGGGAAAGCAAATTGGCACAACATCTGTGAAAAACAGTATGGAGATTTCTCAAAAAAACTCTAAAAACCATGAAATGCAGCTATCCCACCACTGGGTATTTATCCAAAGGAAAAGAAATTAGTATAACAAGATACCTGCACTTGCATGGTTATTGCAGTACTATTTATAATAGCAAAGATATTTGACATGGTTTGGCTCTGTGTCCCCACCCAAATCTCATCTTGAATTGTAATACAAATTGTAATCCCCACCTGTTGAGGGAGGAAACAGGTGGGAAGTGATTGAGTCATGGGAGCAGTTTTCTCCATGCTGTTCTTGTGATATGAGTTAGTTCTCACAAGACCTTATGGTTTCATAGGTGGCAGTTTCCTCTGCTCTGCTCTATTCTCTCTCCTGCCGCCTTGTGAAGAAGTTGCCTGCTTCCCCTTTGCCTTCTGCAAGTTTCCTGAGGCCTCCACAGCCATGCAGAACTGGGAGATAATTAACCTCTTTTGTTTATAAATTACCCAGTCTCAGGTTTTCTTTATGGCAGTGTGAAATGGACTAATACAATACTAATTACAAGAATAATTCCATACATAATGGAATACTATTTGGCCATTAAAAGAATGAAATCATATCATTTGAAACAATACGGATGGAACTGAAGATTGTCATATAATGGGAAATAAACCAGGCACAGAAGGACAAATACTGCATGTTCTTACTCATATGTGGGATCTAAAAATGTTGATTTCATAGAGTCAGAGAGTGCAATAATAGATACCAGAGGCTGGGAAGGGTGTAGGGGGAGGGATGAAGAGAGGTTGGTTAATGAGTACAAACTTAGATGTAGATGGAAGGAAGAAGTTCTAATATTAATATTTGACAGCACAATAGAGTGACTATAGTTAGCAACAATGCATTGTATATTTCAAAGTAGCTAGAAGAGAGGACTTGAAATGTTTTCAAAACATAGAAATAACTAATACTCAAGGTGATGGTTACCCTACATACCCTGACCTGATCATTACCTATCTATGCACATAACAAAAACTCACATGTACCCGATAAATATGTAAAATAATGATGTTTCAATGAAAAAGTCACTGTGTGTTTTCTTTGTTCAAGTTACGTAGTCTAATTTTTCTCAATTTTTTCATCTGAAAAATGGATAGGGAGAGAGAAAATTATCTCTGTTCCCTGTTTTCTTTCTGTCCTGTTGTTGTTGTGAGGATTAAATGAGAAGATGCATATGAAAGCTCTTGGAACATTTTTGAGTTATACCAATATTTGTTGTTAATTTATTCAACTTCACTGAAGCTTACTCTTCTCATTTGTCAAATGGGGATTAAAATAAAATCCTTCTTTTGTCTCCTTACAGGATTATCACAGGACTAAGTAAGCTAATGTATATGGATGTGTTTGAGAAACAACGACTTCACAGGTAATTCTCATTATATTAGGTTAACCTTCAGATTCCCAATATCATCCTACCAAGACTCACTGGGTTTCCTAAAAACTAAATGTCCTTCATTTCTCATCTTGGTAAACTTGTAGCAAAGATCCCTTTTGACATATTAGCAATCCCGGAAATATTGCCATTCTTAGGTATCTCATCTTTCTTCTTCCAATTTAAATAATTGTTTGCCTAGGTCTGCATAAGTTATACATTAGTTGTTACTTAGGCATTTGAGTTGAAAATAATCAAGCTATTATTAACACTTATTTCTAGTTGTTTTTCTTTCTGTATACCAAAATACAAAATACTCTTTTCTTTGAGGAAAAGTACATAGTTCATAAGAAGTTTCAAAAAAAAGAAAAAAAAAGTAATACAGTACAATATAGTCATGCTTCATTTCCCATTCCACAAGTTCTTAAATTATAAAAACTGCCTCTGCTACCTATGACCATTCCATTAGTTGAACCTTCAATCCAAACACTCAATTCGATTTCAAAAATTAGAACAACCTTAATTTTGTAGGGGGAGAGGGAGGTTACAAAAAACTTTAACAAAAGTTTCTGTTCATTATGAAAATAAATAAGTAACATTAAACAAACACTATTAATAGTTCAGTGACAGTGTATATAATATTCTATAACCTGCCTTTTCTCTTATGTTATGGTCATCTTTCTGTGTCAAATATAAATTCACAGTCATTTTTTTAAAAAGTTTTATAATTTTTCATTATATGCATGTATCATAATATATTTAACCACTTCTTTAAGTTATTGCTAATTTTTTAGTGATATAAAAATGATGTACAGATTACTTAAAAATTTAAATGTGTATGTATTGCATCATCCAATCATTCTACTCCTAGGAATTGAAGTGAAAAAATATATCTATTAAGAACTTGTACACAGATGTTCATAGGAACTTATCTGTAATACCCAAAGCACGTAAGCAACCCAATAGCATATCAATAGGTGAATGGACAAATAAGTGGAGGTACGTTCATACAGTGGAATAGAAAGGAATGAACACAATAACATTAATGAATCTTGAAATAACTATGTTCAATGAAAAAAAGCCAGATAAGAATGCCTCCTATATGGGTCTGTGTATATAAAAGTCTAGAAAATGCACTCTAATGTCTGGAAATAGAAAGTAGATCAGCGGCTGCCTGAGTGTGAAGGAATGGAGAGGATAGAAGGCAGGAATCCCTAAGGGGCATGAGGAAACATTCGTGGTAATGGACATCATCACTATTGGTTGTCATGATTGTGTATAACTTATCCAATTGTATAATTTA
Organism: Cheracebus regulus; assembly: GCA_963574635.1. NCBI lineage: Eukaryota > Metazoa > Chordata > Mammalia > Primates > Pitheciidae > Cheracebus > Cheracebus regulus. The sequence goes on from CAUYQU010080132.1 coordinate 37,416, forward strand.
AATATGTGTAATCTATCATCTGTCCATTATATCTCACATAAAGCTGTTTCAAAATGGGAGGAAAATACTGTGGGGAACGTTCTTGTCAACTGGTGGAATTTCCTTCTTCGAATGATTTTGCCTTTGGCACTGACTATTGTAATAGCTTCTCATTATTAGGTTAGCCTTCAGATTCCCAATGTCATCCTACCCTGCTACTAATTTGACCTTCTTTCTGACCTTTCCTTTAGTTGAATGCATCTTCCCAAAGCACAATTCCGATAAAAACTTTTTTATTTGCTCATTACTACTGCATTTTTATTCAGCTAACCCCCATACGAACTCCTTCTCTTGGCCTCCAAGACAATTAGTATTTGGCCTCAATCCACTTCCTTGCAGCCTAGGTACCATATGCACACTGGGTAGGCAGCAGCTGTGACTGTCTCTGAAGCGTCACTTCATGTGTAAGACTCAGTTTCTTCATCTGGAAGATGGTATACTAAATTATAATCTGACTAAGGAGTTATTATGAAAAGGAACAATTTTTCAGGAAGAAATGTAACCTGTTAGCGGACACGATATTTCTCTGTCTGGTATCTTCTGCTCTCTCGCTCCTGCAAAGCACGTGCTCTCCCCTTCTCCATCTTTACATATCCCAGTTCTGCTCCCCACCGCATGATCTGGCTCATTCTATCTTCCATAGTCTTCCTCTGAATTCTGAACCACTGTTGTCTCACAACACGTAACACTTAGCTTGCATGCATGTCGCACATGTAAGTGTGTATGACTGATACCTACATAAGAATGTACCTCTCTACCCACTCCACACTGGTCTGTAAACTGCCCAAGAATGGGATGGATTAATCTTTGCTTTCTCCGCTATGCCTTGCAGAGCACATGCCACCAATGCTTGTTCACAGGTAAAGGGGAAGAATTCCCAGTGCCCTGTCCTCTGGCATGAGTCATTATTTCTTAAACCTCATTTGTCAGCTTCCAAGAAGAAAATAACTCTGGGGCTGTTTCCAGTAATGACTAGAGAACTAAGGTAAGAACATGTCAGATCCAAAAGATAGTCCAGGGTCTGGGATCATGTCCTGACGTGACCATGTTGTATAGCCTGGCTACGGGGACTGAACATTGGGTCTCTTGAGTGCCTACTAAACTCTGCCTTCTCCTTGTACTTAAATTTATTGGTCTTATTTGAGCTGTTACTATGGCTTTAGCTTCAATTAAACTTATTTTTCAAAAAATGTATACTCTCTATTACCTAGTTCTCTGTCTATTCAAGCTGTCAGGTGTCTTAAGACAGACCCACGTTTGTGTTTTCCCACAATGACTAGCACGGTGGACACACAGAAGTCACTGAATAAATATGTATTAAATTGCATTGGATTTAAATGAATTTGAAAAGTGCCTTAGCAATCTCAAGACAAAAGTGTCAGCTCCTCATTGTCCCTTATTTCAAAGTTTGAAAATGATATTTTGGTTCAAGAAACAGACCCAGGGAGCAGAAACTATACTGCCAGATGCATCCACTGAACCTTTGCCAGGTAGGATGAGTTTGTTAAGGAAAGCAAGAAGGGAAAAGAGAATAAACCGGATTGAAGCTTGGCTATTAAAGAAGATCAGGAGAGAAAGGTATTGTATTGGAGGGCAGATAATGAGTCAGATTCAGTAAAAGATAATAAAGTTTACACAAGAATAAAAAATTATAATACTTTTTTAATGTGACGTTTGTAATAAATGATACCTAAATATTTGAGCAATTAAAATGTTATAAATGTAATAACTAGAAGGAAAGCAGTAAAAAATATTCTATGAATATAATCATGAATATACACAAATATGATGATAACAACAAATTCTAAGCAAATACCCAATGACACAGGATAAGTTAAATAACTATGATACAGACATAGGCTGCAATATTGTGAAGACATTAAACATCACCATGGATGATTTATGGAAGAAAAGATGCCCATATACATTAAAATTTTCCCCCCAAATTCCCAAAAATATAATAAAATTGTAGTAAATGATACAAATGTGCATACTATATATATATATATAGTACATATACTTTTTTTATAGATACGTTTATGTGGTTTATGAGTATAGGGATGTGACTAGGCTTTTTAAACATATGAACAGTAATGATTGCCTGCAAGCAAAATTACCCGCTATTTTTAGTCTTTCTGTTTATCTGTACTTTCTAAATTTTCTCCATTAAATGTGAACTCTTGGATAAAGAGAGTAATCGGGAATAATTGGACAATCAGTAAGTCCAGTGGCCCAAATAAACATGCAATGAAACTAGCTTATGCAAAACAGCAATAATGATAACAATCTGTTTGTATTTAAAACTTTGGAAATGTTGCACTGAAGGAGCATGAAGGACATGTTGGTGTAACCCAGTACAGGATTCCCTCTACAACCACCTTCATGCGTGTTTTGTAGGCAAATAGGAAATGAAAGGTCATGAGAGGAAGCGAGTGAGGGAGTAAGGAGAAGAAAAGAAAAGATGTAAACGGCGGCAAGCAGGCAGGGGGAAGATCAGGACTAACATAGCGTTTCCACGGCCAGCAGTAAGCATTATCCCCGGGGGCTTGTGGTTCAGGAGTGAAAGTTAGGAGCATCACAGCAGGGAGAGAATCTTCACAGGCAGCGGTGCTCCCTGAGGGCGCAGGCGCTGAGATTTGAGTAGACAACAAGAATGAAGTAGCTGAAGTCAAAGCTGCTACTGTGGCAGGCCTTCGCTGTGCGTGGGAGGGTGCGTGTGGATTCTGAGCCCTCCAAGGGGTCACCTGGGCTGATGGTTGTCTCTCGGCTCAAGATGTTTCCAGCCATGCTTTGCCCTGCTGTTCTGAGGCTGGAATGCTAAAACGACAATCCCCAAATATTTTGCCAGTCCGCTGTCGGCTGAGTTCTGCCGATCGAAGATACCCGGATGGAAGGCAAAGACGAGATGAGGGAAGGATGCCTCCTTCTCTTTCCCTCTTCCTGTCTGTGTGGACCAAGAGGTGCACAGGCCCAGGAGCTGTGGGTGGCCCCAACCTCCACCTTCCCTTTGAACTCCCAGACCAAGTCTCATCACGCTCTCTCAGATGTGCCGGTTTTCAGAAAAAAATGAACACCAACTCCACAGGGTCTCTTCAGAGCAGCCCTGTGCTAAGAAGGTTACCTCTTCCTTTGTCTCCGTCTCCGTGAGTGGTGGCTACTCCCCATAGTTACCTCAGGAACACACAGCTCATTTAGTCCCTCAGTGTAATTCATTCTCCTCACTAAATTCTCCCTGTTTGAAACACCTAGTGTGGAGCCTGTTTCCCAACTGAACCCAGATTAACAAAGAGGGAGAGAGGGAAAATGGCCCTGGAGCATGGGCCTGTGCTGTGTCAGGGACCTGCAAGCGCATTCCTTCATTGGAATGACAGGCAGCTCCTGCAGGACCTTCACGGTGAGTTAGTTTTTTGCTGGACAGCACTAGATGTTACGAAGTTTAATATACCATATTGAGCTGTGATCCGTCTTCCTGTAATTCCTAAGTGTTAGTCTTTATTCTGACACTGGAAGCCATATAGCTTATCCAACTTTTCTTTTTGTGCGTCAGGTGTTTGGAAGAAGCTATGTCTCCCTAAAGTCTTTTCTTTTCAAATTAAATATCTCCAGTCCTTCCAGCCATTTTTCTTCAAATAGGACTTTTATCTATTCCTTCACTCTCCTAGGGTGTCTTCATTGAACAAAATCTTTGTGTCGATACAACTCTCAAAGTTTGCCTAAATAAGAACAAATACTCTACATTTTGTAGGGCCTTTGAGGAAGACAATGAAATTACCACCCTCTTTACTCAAACATTACGTTTGTATTAAATTTGATCCTTTGACAATGTGTAATAAATATTTTAATTTATTTATTGATGGTGGGCAGAACAAATTCTACTTTTCTCTTATATGGTACTACAAATATCTCTGTTATTTTCCTCCCCTCTACATACAATGAAGTCAGACCTTCTTCATTCCATAACTCTGCAAATCTTAAAATGATTTTAAATATTCATCTTTACCTCTATTTCATTTTGTAATTGTTCCAATCAATTATTCTCAGCCGTTGACATATTTTTAATATTTTTAATGTTGAAAGACTTTCTCTTTCAACATGTTCACTACCCAGATTTTTGCTGTATGCAGATTTCTTTGTTGTTGTTGTTGCTTTTCTGTCTTTTTCCATTTGTTTGTTTTCTGGAGAACGAGTCTCACTCTGTCACCCAGGCTGGAGTGCAGTGGCAAGATCAACAGTCACTACAGCCTTGAACTCCTGGGCTCAAGTGATCCTCCTGGAGCCTCAGCCTCCTGAGTATGAGCAACCTCGACAACAAACGCACACCACCGTGCCCAGCTAAATTTGTATTTTATTTTTGCAGAGACGGGGTTCTCACTATGTTGCCTAGGCTGGTCCTAAACTCCTGGCCTCAGGCAATTCTCCCACCTCAGCCTCCGAAATTGCTGGGATTAGATGCATGAGCCATCACATTGGCAACTGTATGGAAATTTAATAATTATGCCTTGTGTTTCACCATTTAAGTCTTTGAAAAGGCTATAAAGAAAAGCAGAGGCCAATATCATAACCTATGAATAATAATTTTTCAAACTAGCCACTCACAACAGTCTGTTACATGTTGACTGAGGGAACCTATGTACCTTCTAACGTGTCCACACACTAATGATTTGTTCTAAAATTTCCTCACTTCTCCCTGTGTTGTTCCTGTCTTACCTATGGATGCTCTGGTCTTCTACACGTCTGTGTCTCTGGTTGTTCATTTCTGCCTCTACTTTCATTCTCTAGGCTCAGCTCTTTAGAGAGCTCCCTCTGTGGCCACACCCATTTCTTTATCACTTCATTTACTTGTCTGCTCATCAGGAAATTTTGTGATTGTACATTCAGAACATCCCAAACTTCTGTGGCATTGTCATCACTGACTTTTTTGTACACTTTAAAACGTGTATTTCTTGAAGTCTAGAGTATGTGTTTTAGCATGTGGTACCTCCTTTCTTCACCTTGTGAGGTATGTTTCCAGATTCTGGCCTCTTTCACTTTAATTTCTGACACTTCTTGAAAAGGCTCTGTGCCATTTCTCTAAACTTGGGCTTTGGTTCAGTATTTTGCAAGCTATGTTCCATGAAATGTGAAATGGTATTGCATAAAAGCCATGTTCTATGGTCAAATAATTTTGCTAGATTCTGCGTATAATGGCTATTGTTGGAAGATCCACAGTGTACATTAACATTAAAGGCTCCAAATACTCCTGTAGTAAAAAAGCCAGCTAATTTTATTTAACCCAACACCTCCCCAACTTAATCGACCATAGAACTCTTTCTGAAATACGTATATATTATAGTTTGAGCTCAGGCTTCATTTACAACCTTCAGCCCACAGGTAGTACACAGTTTGGTAGCATGAATATTAAGGACAATTTTGTCTATGCATCTGAGTTTCCTCAGCATTTACAAATCACGCCCCAGGTACCAGCGATTCTGCTAAGTTCTGAAATACAGAGATGAGTACAACATGGTTCTTGCCCTGATGTTGCTTGTATCTGCTGGTAATGGATGAAAATATGAATGATTGGCCAGAATACAAGCAGAGGTTCAAGCAAAATGGAATGGGATTATCGGAGAGGATGGCGTGAATTCAGACATTTAGATCTAAAAGAATAAAGACAATTTCAAAAGACCTCTGAGGAGGACAAAGAAAAGACATTCACACAATTTCAGTTTTGAAAAGGATACTGGGGAAAATAATTCCTCCCATAAGTCACACTTTAAAAACTTTTCCTAACTGATCTTCACTAAACATGCTCCTTTGTCTTTTCTCCATTAAGTATGGTACTTTGAAAGGAATATAATTCCTAGTAATATACCTAATGAAGAACAAATCTCTTGCCGTGGGTTATAGATTGTGTCAATATTACCTAAAATTCTGTTTACTTTTTTTGGTACCTATATATTGCATTATCTTTTATTATGCTATCAGTAGAATTTTTAAATTTTATCTTAGTTAAACCATTCCTCCTCCCTCACATATCTCTTTAAATATAGTTTTTTAAAATCAAAAATATGACCTCATGTTTATTCTAGAGAAATGTAACATTATTACCTCCAGTTCCCAGCCTGCCAGTTTCATTTTTGATTGTGGTTTCATCGTTCACATATTTAGTCTCTCCTCCGTTATTATTCCTGATCTTGTGGGTGTGCTTTCTATATTGTTAAGTAATTATTTGAATCATCTATAAGATCATTTCTGGTACTGGACTGATGACAGAAATCTGAGGCCCTGCTGATTCACACCAGGACAATACCATAAAAAAAGACAGGGAGATGTGGAGCTGAGCTATGTTTTCTAGGTAAAGCAATTAGCCCTGTGCATGGAGGGGAGGCAGGGATAGGGAGACGGGAAGGAAATAGGGTTAAATGTCTGCTACACCCAGAGTGTGGAGGTAACGAATGTGATCTCAGCCTGGCAGCAGTGAAGCCTGGCAGGCTCAGTGTGAAGAGCTGTCTTGCCTAGGAGTGGCTTAGAAATTGGACAGCTGAGGAGGCATGGGCCACTTAGTTGGGTAAAAGGTAGGTGCTGGAAGATTTTTGCAATGGTGCAAAAGAGAAGGTGGGAGCCACACCTCAGTAAGTGGCAGAGGAAACTGTCAGGGACACCGATAAGAAGGAAACAGCAGAGAAAAATGCCCTCAGCAGTGCAAGCAATGAGCTGGGACAAATCAAGATTGAAAAGTATGTTTCTGTAGCAAGGGACCAAGTAAATAAATGTGTGTCAGTAACCAATACAATGTAGAAAGAAAAATTCAGCCTGGAGCATAGTGTGTTTGGGATTCGACAGAACGTATGCAGGGTGGCGTGAGTAAGCATGGCCATGGTGAAGACCTGGAGCTCAGAGAAATGCTATGCCTGGACATGTAGCTTGAGAGACAGCTCTGATAACTGACGTCATGGAAAGACACACACTCACCCCAGGAGAAAGTGGAGTGTGAAGGGAAGAGGACAGGGGAAGGAACTTCAAGGGATTCTGGGGTTTGATGTAGAGACAGGAAGAGTAACTAGAGGAAGGGAGACCTCAGCGAGAACAAGGAGTCAAAAGTAGGCAATGTCTTACTTGTCAAAGGATCCACGATTTCTGGGTGGCTGAGTCAGGCTTCATTCTTCCAAGTTCATTTTAATGTTTGAACATGAACACTTTATGTGGGCATTTTATCATTTGTGATTGTAAGTTTTAGGGTCTTTAAAGGGAAGTCTGGAAGATGTCACTCCCGCAACCCACAGCTGCTTGTGCCTACCCCTGAGGCCAGCCTGGTATGAGAGCCTATCTTCCAGGTGGCTGCGGCTCCTCCTGGGGGGAGGCAGGAGCATCTCAGCCCAGTTCTCTGCAGAAAGAACAAGGCAAGTGCCAGGCTCTTGCAGGCTGTCTCATCAATATGCCTTTTCTCCACTTGCCTCCAGCTGCCAACTTATTTGGGGAGGCGGAGGGATGGAAGGTGGTGTTATTGCTTTTGACTTGACTTACTGTTTTGGTCTTTTACACATAATCTGCCCCCTGACCCAACATTAGCATAATGCTCATTAATCAAGCTCTGGTCTCCAATTAATGGCCAGCTGTGTGGATGCCGTGCATTTAATAGCTTCTGAATCAGTCAGGCAAAAGGTTAGGCAAATGATTTTGGCAGGAGGGGCGGGGAATTCTGAAAGAGACTGGAGGCATGTATCCATGCAGTAAGCATGTTTGACCTCATTAGTGAGCCATTGGAGAGGAGACCAGGAAGGGCAATGGCCAATCATCTTCGTCTTGTTCCCCCTCCCTGAGTCCCCACCCTATCCCAGATGGCTGAAGACAACACTCTCTTCCATCCTCCTGGCCTGGGGTCACACACCCCCACATCACTGCCCAGGCAGCCGGCCAAAGAAGAAAGCCCTGATTTATTGCTGTTGGCAGCATCTAGGCTGGGCATTTCTATAAACCCAGTGCTGGGGCTGACTAATAAAACATACACTCAGATTCGCCCCTCAATAAATGTCTTTCAACCTTTAATCCTGTTTGTTGCAGTCTTTAAGGGAGCATTGATTCAGCAGGCAACGAGAGCTTTTCCTCCCATCTATCTCCCACCGATCGATGTTCTGTCACCCCACTCCACCCAGCCCGACAAAGGAGAGGCCTCTGAGGGGAGAGTAGGGCATCTCTCCAGATTTATTTCACTTCTTATGAAAGGAGTTTAAAAACTGCCACCAGTTTTAGCTCCTAGATAGCTTTTCTGATCCTCAGCTATTCTAGGTGACCTCCTTGAATTTGGAGCACAGAGCCCAGGTCACAGAGTAATAGCACAGACACATGGAGGAGGAGTTCTTAATACAACGCAGCCAAAAAGGAGCTACATCTCCTCTCTTTGCCACCTTTTTTCCCAAGGTCTCCCACCTTAATAACACTAGCATCCACCTGGTCACCCCAGTGACACACCTACACTATCTCTCCCCCTCCCTCCCCTTCCTGCCTGTCCAAACAGGTCTCGTGCTCCATCATTGTTGCCTCTTGGACCCACGCCTCCTCTCCAGGCCATCGTCTTGCTAGCTGCTCAGACTCCAGAGACCCCCTATCCAGAGCCCTGTGGGGAGTTCATTCCTCAATCCCCATTATTCCAGTTCCTTTCCATCAGTGTCTTGGTGGAACTGCTGTAAGGTGCTCTTTCTACAACAGGAATCTGATCACATCATTGTCTTATGAAAGACTGGGTAACTTGCCCAAGGCCATACAGCCGGCAAGTGTCTGAGTGAAGACGGGAATCGAGTCATCCTGTCTGTAATCTGCTGCTCTCCCACATGAGAAATGAACTCCCCTCTTACCGGAAGGAATCAGATTTTACTTGTTTCTGAGACAGCCACGTACTTCTTATTATCAAACATGGTGCCCACCCTATTATTGAAATTCAGTAAATGTTTATACTCACAGAACATATCCATAAGCAACATCCTGAGGTCATGTCATGTATGAATAACGTGCATCTTCAGAGAAATCTCCAGGGCATTTCTTTGGGAGCAAGCATCAGACAACTAAACATCATTTGAGGTTTTTAATAGGTGATTGGTAAACTTTAATAGGATTGCAATCAGCTATTTAGTGTTGAGCTATAAATAAACAGAGAGGGACATTCTGTTCCTGAAACTGTTATGTTTCTGAGTCTCATAGCTCACAGGCCAGTGAACAGACAGGATGTCTACACCTGCACTGCATGCCCAGGGCCAATATGATTCATGCTACAGGGCAGGGAGAGAAGAGAAGAGTGCATGCTTATCACCAAGGTTCACTGACTCCTCTCCCTGCACACAGAGGGACATCTCAGCAGTGCCCAAGGACAGTATCACTTCCATCCTGCTGATCTGTTTGGGAAGTCACTATCCCACTCACCTGGCCTCTCCTCAGTCTCCTCAGAGGTAAAAACAAATAACACCTGTGTGGTCTGTCTCTGGAAATGTCAGCCCACTCCAGCTGTATGACTGAATTAGCAACAATGTATCCAATTTCTGGAGACACTTTTGACAGAATTTTCCCAACAACCACCCATCCCGATTCATGCAGCTGCCAAAGGCCATTGTGCAAAAAGAACAAAAAAACAAAAAACCAACTTATCCAGTACTGATTTCTCGCCTCCCACCCTCCACTGTGGCATGGTGTCAACCTCTCCCTTCCAAGCTACAGGCCAGAGAAAGCCAAAACTGTCAAGACTTAGCTTAGACCGCGGCCTAAAGTTGACAGTATTAATATCTACTCAACCGTTGATAAGAAAGACACTAATAAAAAGAAGGGGCAGACCAACCAGATGAGAAAGTCAGCTCCATGGTGCTTATTTACTCCTTCTTTCTGGAACTGGAAAATTAAATTGAGATGCACATTAATTCATTTTGAGTAGCATCTCATTCTGTCAACCCTAGCTCTTGCCGCGCGTCCCCAAAGAAAATCCCAGTGCTTTCTGTGCCTCTTTGTAAATGCCTCTCCAATGCATCCCGCCTCTGATGGGCTGAGAGCCTGGTTGGAGACCAGCCTCAATAGAGACATATATTTCAGGAGGGGACTTCTCAGTCCACCCCCTCTTGCCACAGCCCTCGCCAAAGCCCCTCAGTGGTGGACATGTGACCTCCTGGGTCTGTCCCAGAATGCCTAGGCTTGACAATAGGCAGATGGCTGGGCATGAGCTGTAGCTGCAGGAAGGCCAGAGTTCCAGGCTTTGACCAGAAGACTGTGAGACAGAACAAAGCACTGTGTCACGTAGGAGGGGAGGCCAACACAGAGGCCGGCCAGCCCCCAGGTTGGCCCTGAGGTCTCCGTCTCCAGGTGCCACACCCTTGTGGAACCCCTCCTTGTGGCTGTAGGCAAGACCTAGTGACCTATAATGGATAGAATAATGCAGAAGGGAGGGTGCAGGGCTCAGAGGCTTGTCCTAAAAGACAGTGATGCCACACTCTCTGCCTTGCAGCACTGGCTCTGGGGAAGCCACTGCCCTGTGGAAGGGCTGTGTACTGCGGGCTAGAGCTGTGGCTGATGGCCTGGGAGCAAGTTTGGATCCTCAGATGGCTGAAATCCCTGCTGACACCATGACTGCTGGATCTCTTGAGAGACTCTGACCCAAAAACACCCCGCGGAGCCTCTCTCAGATTCCTGACCCACAGAAACTGCGAGATAATAAGTGTTTGCTGTTTGAATTCATTGAGTTGGGGATAATTTGTTATATACAGCAAGAAAAAACGAATACATGTGGCTCTATGCATTTTGCCCTTATAGAAGGCAGAGGCTTGATCACCTGGCAGACAAGAGATCAAGCAGAGAAAAACACACCAGGGTTCCATTTTCCAGCCTGGGGCTGCAGCCACAAAATTAGGGGCAAGGAGGACGAGAACACTTGGCGGCCACTCTGTTCCCGTCGCCAGGCTAGCTGTTTTCAAAGCTCGAGTGCCTCTAAGCCTCAAGACAGCACTGTCTGACTGACGTGGAAGCTGAAGTTTCAATGGTTCGGCCCCGGTCATGAATGGCTGTGGTGGTCCCCACGGTCCTGGTTTCCCTTTGTCTCATCCCAGACGCTCAAAATTCCAGAGTCTGACTTGGCAGGAAGATTCATACTCTTTCTTGTAAAATATTATAATCTCTGTCTTCTATAAAATACTCAGGCTTCTAGAGAGGATGGAGAAGCTGGAGTAACAGCAACTTGGCTCCAGAAACTGGTTTACCAAGCAGAAATCCAGATGTTTTCTTTTTCTCTCTCTCTAAACATCAAATCAAGCAGCAGCTTGCAACACTCTGTGTGGCCCAGCTGAAGAAATTCTAAACATTGCTTCAAGGATCTAACTCACAACTCATCTTAAACCGAGAAAACTCCCATTAGAGTGGGAGAGGGGAAGTGTGTGTTAATGAGCTGAAGTGTGAGAATGGGATGAATAAGCAAAAGCCTGAATGCAGCACGGAGGCAAATGAAATAATTACCCAGCTTACCATTGTTACAACGCAATAAATTTAATGTAATTCCTAAAGGCCAACCCAGTTTTTTCTTTCTTTTTATTTTTAACTCCTTTTTACATTTTCAGAATTATACTTTAATTAGCATAACATTTAAATTAGTGAATGGAATCTTAATTAGCAGAAGAAATAGACTTTTGTTGGAGTGGTAACTAAAACAAATAAATCCACTTCCTCTTTCAAGAGCCGTTTGCTTATGGCGCGTTTAATAGCCTAGTGTACTATAAACAATTTGAGGGAAAGATAAGTAATTAAATTAGAAGACATACTGGCCAGCTCCCAGCTCTGAACAACGGCTCTTTCCTTTTCTGTCTCACAAGTGCTCCCCTCCTACTCTCTTATCTTAGTGGGTCTCTGCACTCTGAGAACAAAGACATGGCTCCCTCTAGATGTCTTGGGTGTTTCCCATAATTACAATCTCTTGATAACTGACAGGTTCAAAAAGCATTACTTCAAGTCTCCCTGTGTGTTTTCCTGCTGCGATGTCCTCTTTTAATTTACCAGATCAGGAAAAGAGCTAAGCAAATCACATCTAAATAATGACTTGTTAGTACGTATCCCTCCTTTCCTTTATGTCTTTCCTGGTTCCTTCACAGAATGGTCATGCTTCATTCCACACTGGGGCCACTGGGAGTGAAAACTAGCAGTCCAGGCCCACAAGGCAGCAGGGGCAGAGCATAGTGACACTTAGGGGTGTCTGTGAGGGCGGAGAGAATGTTTGGGGTGTCTGTGAGGGCCGAGAGAATGCTTGGAGGCTGCAGAGGGTCCTGCCCACTCTCCATCTCAGATGAGGAAACTGGGGTTCAGGACGATGAGGGCACATGGTCTAGGCCAGCCAGGGAGACAGACAACTGATGGCCCTCAACCTAGGCCCTTTGTATCATAGCCTATAAAAATGTTCCTCAAACATATGGCCAGGACCTTGGAGATTATTCCTAAGGAAGGAGTATTTTTGACTTAAATTTGAGGCAGGATCCAGGCTCAGGATCCAGTGGTCCTGCTTGGAAGATGGCCTATCTCACATTTTGTACTCCTCTTCTCAGGAACTACCAAATAACTAGTAAGTGGTTCAGCCACAAGGAAGAGGCAAGATATCACTTGAGATGATGGGACCAGCATTTATTTGGCCACTTCACAAAAGGTCCTTAAGGATAAGTAGGAAGCAGCCATCGGCAGGGTGTGACATGGCTTGCATTCTGGTCCTGACTTCCTGAGTGCTTTTGTGCACATCAAAGACCTCCCTGAGCCTGCCCACCTTTACCTAATATTAGACAGTCCTTCCATGACCCAGCAGGTAAAGCTGCATCCCTTACTACCAGAGTTCTCCTATAAGAAGTGACCTGACAAACTCACCAGTTGTGTAAACTTAGGAAGTTAACCCACTCCTCTAAGCCATCTGCTTAATTTATTAATTCCTTCACTCAATGTTCATATTTTTCAATAAATATGTATTCATTGCTTGCTACATTCCAAGCATTTCTTTAGTTAGAAATGCAGGGTGAATGTAACAGACAAAATCTCTGTCCACATGGCTTGCAATTCTAGTGAAGAAGTCAGACAATAAAACAAACACCCAACGAGAGAAGACATAGTGATAGATGTTGTGAATAAAACTAAAGATGCAGAGGAGGGATTGATCCAGAACATATAGAGGAGCAGACCTGCCTCCCACTTCAGCAGAGAGCTGAATCTCTTAAGGGGGGAAGACATTTGATAGATAGAACCTTTTCCAGGGAGAGGAATACCAAATGTGAAGACACATAGGCAGGAACCAGCTCCATGTTAGAGGGGCTGAGTGAGGTGGGAGAGATCTGCAGGGGCAGCGTGTGGAGCCCTTGAGTCTGTCTTGTGGCTTTTATTTGAGTCTTAAGGGAAGCTCTAAAGCAAATGTTCTTGCCTTAGAGCTCCGCTGCCAGGCTCCACACCATGGAGCAACCTACCTGGGACCACGGTTGGCCCATAGAAAATGCCCAATAAAATAATAATAATAATCCTCATTATTGTATTTATAATTATAATTATGCTATGCTAACAATGGTAAAAAAAAAAAAGAGAGAGAGGTGGGTTTGCTGGTGTAACCATCGTATACTTTGAATTCTCCCACTTGCTTCATTTTGACCTTATAAGTAAATCTGGAAAGCGTGAAAGTGATTGGACCCTTGAGGAAAGAGTTTGTCCTCCACTCTTGTTTCTAGCCTTTGGGATGTGTTAGGGGAGGGAGGGCCTGTGGAAAGCTACAAGAGTTCTGGATGGCTTACATTGTGGGAACACTATGGGGACAATTAGGTGACCGAGAAAAGCAAGTGTTCCTCTCAAGGGCATGGGTGTCATAACAAGTTGTAACACTTCAGCTTAAACTCAAAGTCAAAAAGAGTGTTCAGCCAGGAATATTGAACTTACTGCATCTATAGGAATCAGGAGGTGGGTTTCTTCTAGAGAGAGTCTGATGAGTCATCAGATTCTCTGCTCTGCTTTGGTTCATTTCAGTGAATTCCATTGCCTCAGAACATGTGTCATTCTTACTTTCTAACTGAGAATATCAACTTAATTTAGTTATCATATAATGATAGCTGTTACACCAGGTTATGAGGCTCAACATGATGGTGTGTGTGAATGACTTTGGACACTTGAAAAAAGATATTACAAACTAAATTTTCTTGAAGATGTATTGTGTGCCAGCCATGGTCATTGGCATTTCAGATGCATTGGTTTTCACTTGGCCCTCATATTAAACATATGTATTAGGTTCTTTACCATCCCCACGTTACAGATGAGGAAACGGAGGCACACAGATTAAGGTCACTCAGCTAATTTTATGTGTCAGATCAAGAATTGAACCCTCAAGCTCTAACCTCAGCACTTGACCTTCAACCACTTTGTAATCTTACCAACAATCCCCAGTAAAACTGGAGTGTGTTAGAGAAAACAGCTGACTGCGGAGGCCCTTTAGGGTGTGACCTCATACAAGATGTCTGTGCCTGCCAAAATCCCTCCGCCTGATAATAAAATCTTATAACCCATCTGAAGCTTTCATTCTTAAAATGCAAACATGTATGCAAGATGAAACAGCAGCTTGAAATTATACTGAGAGTAGATGACTGTTGAAACCTTCTTAAGGCTGACAAGTTTGCAGAGAAACCGGAGGGAGAATACACAGTCCTTCTTGCGGGGCCTTACTTAGTGTGGCTTTCAGGCTGACTTAGTCACTTGCTGATTGGACGACCTCAGGCTGGTTAAGACATTACCTTTGAGCTCTTGTTCCTTTATAGATAACATGCAGCTAAAAACCTATCATGTGAGATTTTTATTAAAATAAAAATGAAATAAGCTATGTATTTAGTGCAGTACTTGAATAACATAGACACTCAAAGGTGGTAATTAGTGTTATTATTGTAATTGTTATTACTATTACTATATGTTGAGTCTTATTGCATTGAAGACAGATTTTGCTTGAGGCTTGGCCCTCAAGTTGAATAAATAATCACAAAGGCAGTCCATCTTATCATTCTGTTCAGAGGACATTCTTTAAAATGATTTTCTGTGATAGACTTCAGGCTCCATAGGTGAGGCCCATGTCTCTGTTGTCTTTCATGGGACTTTCATGGTGCATAGCACATGGGTAAATATACAATAATAACTATTAGCGATTGACAATGAAGAAGAATGTCTTCTTCCAAGGGAAACCAACCTATGGCTACCTATTTCAGCTAAAGCCCCCATGAGAGAAAGCTGATGCCATCCCTGGAGCATGTTTCTTTTTTAAAATTTGGCATGAGATCATCTGTGAAGATTCATCCTTCAAGACAGGCATAAAAATATCTCAATCACTATGTAAACCTGGATAATGTAAGTCACTGCTTACATTGAGAATTTTTAATACGTATCCTAGATTTAGGATTCTGGAACTTTATAATTTATGACTGGAACATCTGTTCATTTGCCTAATGTTAAGGGGTGGCTGCAAGTCTGAAGAAAAATAGGTGTCAAAATCTGGGACAAAGACCAATGAAATGAGAAAGGGCTTGGGGTCCAGCCAAGAGAGGTAAGGGGAGTACCAGGGAAACTCGCGGACTTAATTTGATCAACACAAGAAGACTTCCTGGAAGAGGTGGGACTTTGGGAGGTCTTGACAGAATGGAAAGGCTTAGCATGCAGTGTGAATTACATGGAGAACGTTACTCTAAGAACTCAGTGCAGTTTGGAAAAGGGTTGGGATCAAAATGAGGAGACTGAACAAAAGAAGCGTCACTTCTATTCCCTCTCCCCAATATTTCCTGTGACTAAGCCAATGGAAGAAAAAGCTTTTCCAACTACAGGTCCCCTCAATCCCACTCTGGCCAGGCAACTGCAGAGAGCAATAAAACTTTAATGGCTCCCAGTGGGTCGATTCAGCAAGAAGGAAAGTGTTATAAATCTCGCCCGATGCTTATGTGCAGCTTAAAAACCAACGGCTCCAATCACACTTAGCAGAGCCAGCCAATTTCCCCAGCATGTGGATGCAGCAGAGGAAGATTTACCTACCTGCACAACTCGGTGTAAGAAGTTTGGGGGAGAGAGAGGGAAAGAAAGGTCAAGCTGCGGAATGAATGTCAACGATGTTGCAATGGATGGTTTAATGCGAAGACATGGCATACACGTGGCCCTGCTGAGCAGCCACGGACAGACAGCAGAGATAAACCATTCCTCCTAGTGAAATGTACCTGTGAAGACACATTTCTAGGTGCAGAACAACCTACTGGCATTGCTCCTCCAAGCCCAGGGGGAGGGCCACCTGTTCCTTTGGGGACTCTGGTCATTGTGGTTGGTCTTTCAGAAGCTCTGGGCATCTTACTAACCATTACAGACCCATGATATATAAAGACAGGCTCTTGTCAGTAGTTGTCCTCTATGAGCTCCAGAAACATTAGAAGTGGAAGTATTAGTGAGCAAAAAGCCTTTATTCAGCAGAACTCCGCAACCCCCAGCTCCACCCATCCTTTAGTTGCTGAGTCTTAGCTCTCATCTGCTGAGCGCTCTGCTGAGCCACCACATCTCTCCATCAAAAAGCAGGATGCGTTCCAGGCATGCACTTTGTTGAAAGAAAGTTTGTTAATTAAGGTAAAAAAATAAGTCTAGAAGCTACATAATGCATTATAATGCACTTTCAGAAATGCAATGTTCCCATATTATTCTAAATAATACTAAAAATTATAATAATAGCCAGAACTTTTCAAGGCTTATCATGTGTCAGACCCAGTACTAGAGCTCCTTTAAATGCATTATGTCATTTGACACTCCAATCAATCTGAGAGTTAAACTTTATTTTTCCCTCATTATCAGATTAAGAAGCTAAGATTCAAATTCAGTGATTTGCCCAAATTTACCCAGATAGAAAAAAAAGCTAAGAGTAGAAATAAGATAATCCAATGCCAAAGTCCATACTCAATCACTGATGTATATAGGGGAAAAAAAAAATCAAAGACTATTTTTGTAAATTATATATCATTGTAATAAGCACATGATATGTAAAATAATTAAATATTAATATACAAAATTGTAAAAGTGAATGCTTACTGAATGTTTACCATATGGCAGGCACTGCACTAGGCACTTCACATCAATTAATGTATTTAATCTTCACAATAATTCTAAGAAATAAATATAACTATGACCCTCATTTTACAGCTACAGAATCCGAGGATTGACTAGATTAAGATATTTACATAAGATCACACAGTGGAAGGAGCATCTGAGCCAGTAATCAGCTTGGATCTTTTTTATTCTGGAAACTTCACCTTAATCCGCCATATTCTGCAACATGCCAAAAGTCACACACTGCTGTATTAGCAAGAATCTTGGCATGAAGGAAACTGTATTAACCCTCACTGCCATCAAGCCCAAAAGAGAGATTAGGAAACCTAAGAGGAAGGGTGGATCCTGCCTGGGGCTACTGGTCCTCTGGCACATGGGATCACCTGTTCTCCATACGTGTGCTTCAGGGGGACCTAAGCCCCAGCCTGACGCATCTGCTGAGGGCCACGTGCACTTGCTCTGCAGCTCATTCTGAGGCTTGTAACTTAGCTCCAAGGAGCTACCCTTTAAACTGGGAAATTAGGAAATACTGACCCCAAGATTAAGAGAAAAAAACAAGAGATGTAAGATATATCATGATCACTTCTTCATAGGTTTCTCTTAGAAGTCTATACATTACAAAAATGTGCCCATGGCTCCTGAGGTACAGTTGATTCTTATTTTTCACAAATTCTGTATTCGTGAATTTGCCTGCTCACCAAAATGTATTTGTAACCCCAAAACCAATATTCATGGCATGTCACCTTAGAGGTCATTCAAAGATATGTGCATACTGGTGAAAAATTTGAGTCATCCAAATCTCATTGTCCCAGTCAGGTTGAACAAGGAAATGCCCTGCCTTCTTGTTTCAGCTCTTGTCCTTCTCACCATCTGTTTAGCAACATTTTTTTCCATTTTAGTTGATGGTTTCACTGTTTAAAATGGCCCCCACATATACAGCTAAGTGCTGTCTAGTGTTCAAAAGCACAAGAAGAGTGTGATATGCCTTATGGAGAAAACGTGTGTTAGAGAAGCTTTGTTCAGGCAGATGTTACAGTTCCACTGCGTGAGAGTTCAACAACATATATTAAATGAGATGCCTTTAATCAGAAATACACGTAAAACAAGCTTATGTATTGATTGGTAGACAAAAATGTTGTGACCAGAAGTTCACAGGAATCTAACCATGTATTTCCCTTAGGAGCAGTGCTTCAGTGTTCACTAACTCAAGGTTTGAGGTGCCTTTACAGACCACAGATTATGAGAATCAACTGTATCGTCTGCTTTCACCCCAAAGAATGCCTGGCTAATGCTTAACAGCTTTGGTAGCCATATGTCCTTGAGATATTCATGTAAGCCTCATTACTCTCGTTTATAGAGTGATGTTGACCACAGTATCTACCTCATCAATTTGTAACCGTTCAGTGGGATAAAGTGTGTAGCATGGCACTTGGCACCCAGTGGATGAGAAGCTCCTCCGATCCCAGCTGCTGTGATGGCTGTCTCCAGTATCCCTCATCCAGGAGAAGGGGCAGACAGTCTCAGGAAAGCTGTTTCTCCAATTTCCTTGATCTTCTTCAGCGTATTTCTACTTCTGAATATGATAACTGGCTAGTCCCAAGGACAACCTAAGTTCTAGAAGATTTTCTTCTGCTGGTTAATACTGAAGATTCCGACGACTACAGCTTTGGTAAGTCGTTGTGCCTGACACCTGGCTCAGGAGTCTTGAAGGACTTGATCACCTGCTTAAGAAGCAATCCCTTCTCTTCCTCTTCACTCCTACCCAAGCTACCCGAGTAGCCCAGGGCTGAGGAGTAGGAAGTCCTCTCTTCAGCATTCCCCTACCTTTCCTACAGTTTACTGTGCCCTCCACTGTTACCCCCATCTTAGTACAACTCACCGGCTCAACATATGCAACATGTCCTGTTGGCTTTCCTCTGCCCCTCACTTAATCCCTCTCAACACACTATTCCTGGTCCACCTCCCACCATGCCTCAGGTGGCATCACTGGGCTTCTGGTCTCACAGGCTCACAAACTCAGAGCTAGCATATTATAGTTGCCAAATTATGTCAACAACAATCCTCTCCCACATCAGTGTCTCTCATGCTTTTTTAAAATTTTTAACTTTTAACATAGTAGGTGTATGTATGTATGGATTACATGAGATATTCTGGTACAGGCAATGTGTAATAATCACATCAGGGGAAATGAAGTATCCATTCCCTCAAGCATTTATCCTCTGTGCTACAAACAATCCAATTATACTCTTAGTTATTTGGAAATGCATAATTAAATTATTATTGACTATAGTCACCTTGTGGTGCTGTCAAATAATAGGTCTTATTCATTCTTTCCAACTATTTTGTAACCATTAAGAATTCCCACTTCCCTTCCATCCTCCCACTACCCTGGCCATGCTCTAGTAACCATCCTTCTGCTCTCCACTCCATTAGTTCAATTGTTTTAAATTTTAGGTTCTACAAATAAATGAGAACATTAAAGTCTGTCTTTCTGTGCCTGGCTTGTTTCTCTTAATATAATGACCTCCAGTTTCATCCACGCTATTGCAAATGACAGTACTTCATTGTGTATAAGTACTACATTTTCTTCATTCATCTGTTAATGGACGCGTAGGTTGCTTCCAAATCTTGGCTATTGTGAACAGTGTTACATTAACATAACCGTGAGAGTGCAGATATCTCTTTGACGTACTGATTTCCTTTCTTTGGGGTATATACCCAGCAATGGGATTGCTAGATCATATGGTAGCTCTACTTTTAGTTTCTTGAGGAATGTCCAAACTATTCCTCAAAAACTAGTGGTTGTGCTAATTTACATTCCAACCATCAGTGTACAAGGGTTTTCTTTTTTCCATGTCCTGCCAGCATTTGTTATTGCCTGACTTTTGGGTAAAAGCTATTTTAACTGGAGTGAGAAGATATATCGTTGTAGTTTTGATTTGCATTTCTCTGATGGTTATTTATGTTGAGCACCTTGTCCTATGCCTGATTGCCACTTGAATTTCTTCTTTTGAGAAATTTCTATGCAGATCTTTTACCCATTTTTAAAATCAGATTATTAGAATTTTTCCGTTAGAGTTGTTTGAACTCCTTATATATTATGATTACTAATCCCTTGTCAAAGAGTAGTTTACAAATACTTTCTCCCATTCTATGGGTTATCCCTAAACTTCATTGATTGTTTTGATTTTTGTTGTTGTTGTTGTTATTGTTTTGCTTTGCAGAAACTTTTTAACTTGATGTGATAACATCTGTCCATTTTTGCTTTGGTTACCTGTACTTGTGGGGTATTACTCAAGAAATTCTTGACCAGTCCAATCTCCTGGAAAGTTTCCCCAATGTTTTATTATACTAGTTTCATAGTTTGAGATCTTAGATTTAAGCCTTTAATCTATTTTGATTTTTGTATATGGAAAGAGATAGTTTCACTCTTTTGCATATAATATCCAGTTTTCCCAATACAATTTATTGAAGAGACTATCTTTTCCCCAATGTATGTTCTTGGCACCTTGGCCAAAAATGAGTTCATTGTAGGTAGATGGATTTGTTTCTAGGTTCTCTATTCTGTTCCATTGGTCTATGTGTCTGTTTTTCTGCCAGTACCACATTGTTTTGGTGATTATAGCTCTATAGTATAATTTGAAGTAAGGTATGTGATCCCTCCAGTTTTGTCCTTTTTGCTCAGGATAGCTTTGGCTATTCTGGGTCTTTTGTGGTTTCATATAAATTTTAGAATTGTTTTTGCTATTTCTATAAAGAATGTCATTGGTATTTTGACAGGTATTGCATTGAATCTGTAGATTGCTTCAGGTAGTATGGACATTTTAACAATATTGATTCTTCCAGTCTATAAACATGGAACATGCTTCCATTTTTTGTCTTTTTCAATGTCTTTCATTAATGTTTTAATCAATGTTTTATGGTTTTCATAGTAAAGATCTTTCACTTCTTTGATTAATTTGTAGGTATTTAATTTTATTTGTGGCTATTATAAATAGAATTATGTTTTTATTTTTTAGACTGTTCACCATTTGCATATAGAAATGCTACTGGTTTTGGGATATTGATTTTGTATCCTGCAAATAAATTATTTAGCAAATAAATTATTTGGAAATTTATTTATCAATTCTAATAGTTTTTTTCTGCAGATCCTTTAGGTTTTTCAAAATATAAGATTATATCATCTATGAACAAGAATAATTTGATTTCTTCTTTTATAATTTGGATGTCCTTTATTTTTTTTTCTCTTGTCTAATTGCTCTAGCTAGGACTTCCTGTCACTCATTCTTACTTTTTCTCATTCCTATGAACAAATCCTGGCTAAGGGACATGATTTGTCCTCTTTGCTATTATAATTTTTACATAGGCTCTCAACCTCTTATAATTCTCTACCCCAAGGCTCAACCTAGTTTTTCTGAATCACTAGTCTAGTGGCCACTCTTCTGCTGATAAACCTTTAATAATTCTCCTTTGATTACAACATTAAGTACAAGCTTTTCAACAGATGTGGTGCTAATAATACTGGCTTAACTTTCACTTATCTTTCTCTGCTCTTTTGCATGCAAACTACATACAAGACAAATGGCACGTTTAACATCCTTGAACACACCCACCATTTTCTCTTCTTTGCATCTTTGTTTGCTCTACCTAGATTGCCCCTTTGTCCAATATCATCTCCTTTATAAAGCCTTTTCTGATTTACCAACCAAAAAGTGATTCCTTACCCTTCTGGGTCATTATCAAACCTTTATTTCTATTTCTACTGAGGCATTTACTTTCAGCTGTAGTATAGAAATATGTAGTATTGGTTTGGCCCCTATTCAGACTACCAGGTATTGAGGGCAGAAAATGAGTGTGACCCATATTCATCACTCCTCAACAACGTGCACATAGTAGCACTCCATGTCTATTTTTTGAGAAAAGCATTGATTCTGATGATTTTCTTGGCAATTGAAGAGTTGCAATTACTCATGTTTATTTTCAAACAGCTGGTGAATGTTTATGGGTCATTTCCAAGTGAATGCGAGTGGGGAGGGGATAAAAATGTAGGAAGTCTTCCCCAGTTGAGCTGTATCTTCTAAGAGAGCATGGTCTATGTCTCTGCCTTTTTCTATATTTCCCTTCAATATCTAGGGATAGAGAGGCATTGGTACTAAAAAATGTTTTATTTGTCCATAATTTTTTATTCTCAAGTACCAATAAGATGCCACTCTATATTCCAATCATTTGAGAAGGCTTTATTTCACTTTATTACATCAGATAGAGAGATGAACAAATAGGTGTACAGGAAAAAATCATTCCTGTTATATTTGTAGCTTATGTACTGAGTGGAATTCAAATATTCCTGCTGTGTAAAGTCTTTAAGGATAAGTCAAAACAGAGATCACCTGGAGAAAGTAGAGAGAGGGAATGTCTCAGGTACCTGAGTTGAGCACATAACACTTGGGTGATGCATTTGGATCTGAGTTTGTACCAGCTAAGGCAAATGGAAAGGACGCTTGCTTATACCATTTGTTCTGTAAAAACAGAAAGCACACAAATTCATAAGCCTAGACAGCATTTTCTTTGGAACCAAACTTAAGCAGAAACTTATTGCGAGAGATAGCATGGAGTTGCAATCGGCAGAATTTATAAAAAGGACTTTGAGTGAAATAGTAGAATATATCTTCAACCCCCATGTTTATAAAAGATACAGAAATGCTGTTCAATTGCCAGGTCTCATATTGATCCTTTGTAAAGGTAGAGGCATTACATTAAATCCTTGTGTGGTGAAGGCATTTATTCAAGAAAGATGATGCCATTTACCCATCACTAATATGGCATGTTTTCTGAAATGTTTTTCTAGTGACAGTGATGGATTTAAGTTTATCCAAACCTATGCTCTCACCTAGTCCCTCTTGTTGCCAAGAGCAAGCTCCAGCAGAAGCCTGTCTGCAAGGAGACACCCCATCAGCTGCCACTGGAACAAAAGGAGGCTCACCTGCTGACATGGGGACTGAACCTTGAAAACACAGACATCTTATGAATTATATTGGCCAGAGCAAAATTCAGACCTCCCTCATGGCAATTAAGATTTATTCCAGTGATGTTTCCAAGCCTTGTCTCTGATATTCAGCTTTGATGGAGTCTCTCTGGTATCCCGGGACTTCCCAGTGTGGCTCTTTCAGAAAGCAGCTCCCTTGTTACATCCGGGTATAGCCATTTCCCGCCTGCTGGTGACAGGGCCATCTCTCAAGGCATCACTACACGGTACACTCCTCCCAGGCAGTCAGAATATCTGTCTTCTTTATACTCTGGGCCTACTACAAATGTCTGGCTCACAGCAGGATCCCAGTTAATATTTGCTGAATGAAGGAGATGCATCTTCTCTCTTCCTCCCGGAGAAAATGTAAAGACTTTCACTAATATTGCACCTTCATACATTCCTTCTCTCTATTCAAGGAGAAGGACAAGACTACAAATACCTTTAAAAAAAAAAACCTAAAGAGATGCAAACAGCAAAAATGCAATTTTTAAAGTAAGTTTAAAACAACTTAAATATCTTTGTTACTGCATTCTTAGACCTATAGGGACCCTGAAGGGTAAAAACCTCAGATCCTCCCCTAATATTTCTCAACCAGGCCCCCTTCACCCAACTCCAAAAACACAAAATGCAAGTGCCAACCAATTCTCTCTCATCTCCTGGCCTGGGTCCCAGCCCTCACGAAACCTAATTTTCTATCGGCCCTATTCCCTCATGTGAGTTGGGAATCACTGTTCTAAAAATCCCAAAGAATATAGATTTACATTCATTCTGCAAGGTATCTGCAGAAACAAAACAAAACAAAAACATGCCAGATTCTTGGGGACAGGGACAAACCTGGTACTACAACTGTTGAAATAGCTCTTAACACAAAATTGGGAATCTTGGTATTCATCACATAATTTTTGTTATTTGCTTCCTTTTGTTATTTGAAATAAAAGTCAGGTATGATTTTTTAAATTCCCCCTCCCCAAGCAGAGTAAGAGTCAGGAAATAAACTATAATGCAAAAGAGAAAAAGACGAAAGGAAAAATACCCTGTCTTTTTAACTTGTGAATTTTTTTGGCGGGGACTAGCTCAGGCCTGCCATCTCTACTGATGATGTGTCGTGGCTTTTGGGCTTAGAAATAAGATAGGCCTGGGTTTGAGCTCAGCACTGCTCTTTACTAAGTGTATGACCTTGGACAGTTTGCTTAACCTCTTTAAGCATCAGTGAACTTAATAACTGAATGGCAAAAAAACAGCTATCTTGTTTAACACAGTGCTGGATCTACAGTAAGCTCTTGATAAATGCCAGCCACCAGCCTCCTCATCACCATCAGTGCCTTTTCCTGCCACCCTCTTGCAGTGCGGTTGCAGACCAGCCTCCTTGCCCTGGCACAATATGTCTGTGAATCCTCAGGACAGTGGGCATTCAGCAAGCAACACATACACACACACACCCCTCCAGTTCACTCCTCTGGCTCAAGAAAGGATGCAAGCAGCAGGATATGAATGGCCGTTAGTCCTATTCTCCCTACAAATTTAATTTCTCAAGAGAACAGCAGATCCCAAAATAACCCGTGCAGAGCATTCCCAGACACAGCCTCATACTACCAGATTTCTCCTTCCTTAAGCAGCATGTCATTTCTAGATGTGTCGATGTGTCTTCCCTTTAATCCAGTTTTCTAAATTTAACAGATCAAGGATGTGTGTGTGTGTGTGTGCGTGTGTGTGTGTATGAATGAATTGCTTTTATGCATCTATCTACTAATGCATGCACATGTCTGTTTCATACTGTATTTGGCAAGCTAGACTAACCTTCCGGTCAACTTCGGGTAGAAAAATTGGTTTGGTTAAAGTTAGAAGGCTACATATCTTCCACAAGAACATCACAACTCTGCACTTTAGAATTCATTCTCTCAACTATTTTTAGACCTATTCATTAGGCAACATGGGTTCCTGCCCATTACTGCTTCAGCTTTTCCGACCCAGAAGTTCCAAATGCCCGGCAGGAGGGAAATAATGTCTTCTAACTTAGCCTCACGTGAGGAAGTTATTGATGCAACTTGATAGAATGTTCAAGTGGGACACAACTTCAAATGCTACAGGTAATCCACAACTTTCCCTTAGCACTAAATTGTGTCCGCATGATCCTGATCAAGGGAAATCTCCATTAATTTGAATTCTTCCAGGGAGATAGTTTACTCAGCCTCCTCAGAGCATTTATAAGTTAAGCAACCTTTTTAAGGCAATCTTTGCTCCTTCCACTAAATTATTAGGCAATAAGAGCCAGAACAATATTTTACATTCCTACGGTGTGTTATGCTCTTAGAGATATTTCCCAGAAGTGATTTCACTTTACTCTAAAAACAACCATTTGCAGTTCTGGAGGTAGACGGTGATAATGGTTGGACAATGCGAATTTTCTTAATGCCACTCTACTGTACATTTAAACATGGCTAAAATAGTAAACTTTATGTTACCACAACAATAAATTTAAAATTAGAAAATGAAAAAGTAAATGGGTAATATTCTAAAGGGAAGTGATATTCTCAAGCCAAGCAGTCCAGCTAGGAGCAGTCTCCAATTCTCTGTTCAGTGCTCTTCCCCTTATGTGATACGGCCTCTGGACCCTGATACAGCCTAGCTCAAGACACCTGATTTCAGATGCCGTGAACTCAAGTTGGGCCCCCAAGGAAGTAGATTCCTGAGAAAACTGCCAGACCAGGATTCTAGCTAGTCCTATGCTCTGAAAATGCCATGCATTCAAAGAAAAACTAAACCAGTGCCCTCATGGGACACTGCAATCCTTTTCCTCCTACAACCCAACTGCTTTCCTGTTAACAAATGTCAAAGTCCAGAGAAAAGATTATCTCATAAGTTTAGTTCTCTCTAAGTAGTAATCCAAGTTACACTAGCAATTTCTCCAAGTTTAGAGCAGAAAACTCACAGAAAAATAAATACCAAGAGGACTCAAAGTTGGAGCTCAACTTATTTTAAATATTAGATAACTCAATCACACTCTGCTCTTTATAGGTAAAACAGACATACTGTGAGACTAAAATGAAATAATTGATGTGAAATATACAGAGTTCCAAGAAAGTAAGATAAGAATCAAATATCCAATTATTCAGACCACTAGAAAGAGATAGAAAATGAATAATTCAAAAGGGCAGAAAATCCATATGTATTTTCTGTAAAAATAACAAAGCTTTGTACAATATTTTACAATTTGCAAAACATTATTGCATACATTATCTCATTTGACTTTTCTAAAAAGTCTGTGAAATAGACTAATATTATTATTATAATTTTCCTTTTATAATGGAGGAAACTGAGGCATTAACGGTTTGCCTTTTTTCCAGAGCTGCAGTCAGAAAGTGGAAGAACTGGGTCTCATACCACATCTATTTCTAAATGCTCTGTTGATATGTTGATATTGATATTATTATTATTAATAATCTTTATGTAAGTTGCAAATTGGATATTGATGGAATTGGTTTTAATATGACAGAGATTTGAGAAATTCACTCCGAAAAGAACAAAACAAGGAAAAAAGGACTCAAGAGTAGCTGGGAAGATGTCTAGTTTCTCTGAGGCTGACTCTCCCACTCAAAATCTCCTCAT
Source organism: Cheracebus regulus (assembly GCA_963574635.1). NCBI lineage: Eukaryota > Metazoa > Chordata > Mammalia > Primates > Pitheciidae > Cheracebus > Cheracebus regulus. The sequence goes on from CAUYQU010080132.1 coordinate 64,153, forward strand.
AACCAACTTCCTACTAAAAATAACCATTTTCTTTTAGACTTGCTCTCTTTTAAGCTTTCAGTGAGTGGGGAAATGGTTGAGTGTAAAATTTTCAAAGGCAACCTCTGGGAAGTCCACCGAAGCTGGAGACAATACTCACAGCAGTGAGTTCTCAGTGCAGCAGCCAAGAAAATTCTATAATAGAGTTAGTGCTGATTGTCAATCTCGAAAATCAACGGGGCCTCGAGCAAGTCAAACTGTAAAGACTCCATGAAGATATAAAAAGATTTCTGAGACAGTGCATCTCAGTCAAGTTTGTGCTGCTATAACAGAATATCTGGGGCTGGGTAGTTTATAAAGAACAGAGATTTATTTTAACCGTTCTGGAGGCTGGGAAGTCCACGGTTGGGAGTGTGCCTCTAGTGAGGGCCTCTGTCTGTATTGTACCGTGGTGCAGGGATGAGCGATAGCAAGAGCAAGAGGTGGCTGAACCTGATTTTATAACAAACTCCTTCTGGCAATAACAAACCTACCCAAGATAACAATATGAGTTCACTCACGAGGGCAAGGCCATCACAACCAGATCGCCTCTTAAAGGCCCCACCGCTCAACAGTGTTGCATTGGGCATTAAGTTTCCAAAGCATAAACTTTGGGGAAGACATTCAAGCCATAGCACAGTGCATCCACAAGGATTTTAGCAACCTAGATTTCTAGAGAAATCTAGAGAAGCAAGACAGCTAGCTGTACCATATAGATAATCAGGATGATCAGCCTCTCATAATCACATAGTTTCTCATCTTGGGTCACCATCTCTTTGAAGGGACCAAGAAATATTTTCCCATTTACCCTAAACATGTACCTTTCCTGGAGTTATAAAAGTACCCAGTCTCCTGAGTCGAACAATATGGCAAAACCAAGACAGAAAGTAGCCAGAACCTGGGATGAGCTGGAAGAGGGTGTCCCCACAGCTCAGGCTTCTGCTCCTTCTTTGACTCTTAACTGAAAACTGCTGGCTAGGCTGACCATGTGGCTTCTGCCGTGCCCGAATCTGCAGAAACTCTTAAGCCATGAAAGCACCTCTAAGTGACTAGACAGACATCCAAGGCCAAACCAGGGAAGGAGATATAATGATAAATCAGCCCAAGTGCTGATTTTTTCCCCTAACTTCTGCCAAAACTGGTCTGGAATATGAATCCAGGAAAATCTTAAATTAGGATTCCTACTGGAAGATGTTTTACCCATGTTCTTTCTGTGACTATATAACAATTTCTGGCTTGCCTTCTTTATTGCTACACTCTAGGCTCTATGAGGATAAGAGATGCCAAATTTTTGTGCAGTAATTAATGAGCTCTGGAATTAGATTACCAAAGTACAAATCTGGGTCTGTACCACTTTCTGTGTGACCTTGGGCAGTGTCTCAATCTCATTAAGCATATCTTATCATGGTCTTACTTAACTCTGTTATTTTAACAGTCAAATAAAATAGTGTACTTAATATATCGATTGGCACATAACAAAGACTTCACAAAATGTTACCCATTGTTCTTATTCATTGTCTTATTTACCGTTGTATCCCCTTTCTAGCATAGTACCTGGTACCCAACAGGCCATTTGATAAATGTTTATGAGTAAACTTCTGTTCAAGACCAACACAATCCCATATAAATATGTACATACCATACCTTGATTTGTTTGTTTGCTTTAATTTTTTTCTACTTGGTGTTATCAAATATTATTTAAGGAACTCCGGGGTCATGGGAAGGGATCAGCTGAGGCAGTAGACTAAATTGGACAGAATGAACCAAAGGCAGGTTACTCTGTCTCATGGCAACCTCTCAGGGGATTACCCTCTTATGGTAACCTCCTTTCCATTACTGTATTGTTCAGGATATACAATGTTATTGCAACAATTACATATTATATCAAAATTGAAAGGATATTGGCAAGTTGAATTGGACAAATATGTTCTTTTATTTAACTTCAAATAGATGGTACATAGAACAGACAAACTCTACTTCTGTGAAAACTATTTTATAATTCTGTATTCACATTAATGATCCCATGACTGAATCCATCCAACTGAACAAGTATTTGTTGGCCCAGATCTTCTATCTTCACTCTCCTAGATGTTGTGTTAGATGTGTACACAAAAGACAAAATTTAGTCTGTAAATTACCATAAGTCGTGTGGCTTTGAACAATAGACATTTATTCTCTCGCCGTTCTGGAAGCTACAAGTTCAAAGCTCAGTTGTTTGCAGAGTTGGCTCCTCTTGGAGGTCCAGCTGGGAGAACCTGCGCTCTGCTGCTCTGCTCTGTGCTTCAGGTGGCTTGCAGACACAAGGCTTCAATCTGGCCTCAGTCTTCACACCGCGCCCTCCCTGTGTTGGCTGCGTCTTCACATCCTCTCCCTCTAAGTGTGTCGTGGTGTCCACATTTCCCTCTTCATGTAAGGAAACTGGCCATTGGATAAGGGTCCACCTTAATAAGGTATGGTCTCATCTTAACTTGATTACCTCTGCCGAGATCTTATTTCCCAATAAGGTCACATTTGCAGGTGTGAGGAGTAGAACTTGTACATATCTTTCTGTGTGACACAATTCAACCTATGATAGAACTCTTCAGGATTGTGATAATGGGAAAAGGTCCCCTTTACATAACGTCATGTGCCAGGCATGGCTCCAACTCTTGTGTTACCCATGTTATCCTCATGACAATCCTATAAAGTAAGCAAATTATCATCCTACTGATTTTACAGACAGGGAAGACTAAAGAGATAAAGTAACTTGCCCAAAGTTATATAGCCAGTGTCCTAACCGTGATGTCACACTGCCTCAGTGCTTGTAGACAAGAAGAGGTCAATTCAGTAATAACGATGAGAAGCATAAACCAAGCATCATAAGAGACCAGAGGAGGCTGAGGCAGCTCTAGCTAGGGACATTAGAATTGGGCTTTTATTTTACCCAATTCAAAGGTAAACAAACACTGCCAAATACCAGAGGCAATACTAATTTTTGAAGATACAAAATTTAAAAAATAAAAACAAAGGTACAGGCCCTGCTTTGACGAAGCTTAGTCTAGAGCAGAATAATAAGATACAAACAGATAATGGCAATGCACTGTCTTAAGACGTATCCTAAACATATACAGAAATTATGGGAATCATAGCAGGAAAATGGAACTTGACATTTTAGAGTTTCATTATGCCTGTGCATTTTCCACCCTCCAAATTAGATTATAAATACCTTAAGATCTTCCATTTCCTTTGTATTCATTCAAAACAGGCTTTTACAGTTTTTCCTATACATAGGACACTCAACAAAAGGGATTATTAAGGATGCTTGCTCAAGCAAGGATGTAAAAAAGATAGCGTGAACCTTGTTGTCCCCGAAATCCTTGGCTCCCCGGGCTGGTCACCACTCCCAGGAGAGCCTAGTGAGGCCTGTGGGCGTTGAGCACGAGGGCACAGTGTCCCTTCTGCCATGGTTTCAGATCCTCAACAAAGTTCTCCAACAAAGCCATTTCGACGGGGTGTCTGAGCTGAATTCGGGGCACAGGAAATGCCAGGCAGACTGCGACTGCAGCCCCAGCTTTGGAATTGCAGCTCCTTCTCTACCACCCATACTTCTTTCTCCTGCTTTGCTTCTCTCTGCTGACTGGGTTACAAGTAGATTTGGGAGTTTTTGTGATCTGCATGTTTTCTTTCTGTTGCCGTCTGCATTTGGGTCTTCCTTCTCAACAACATGAGATAAGAGAAAAATCCAGCCAGCATCAGAAAGATGGGTAGAAGACCTGGGAATTCCCTGTGTTCGTGCAAATCCGCTGAGCTCTTCCTTCAGTCTTTCTCCTGAACTGTGTCGTTTCTTTTGCATGGGCTGGCTCTAGCGCTGGGGGAAGCAGAGCTTTGAATCTGCCCACAGTAGTGCCTTGGGCCACTGACAGGGACAACGGCATCTGATTTGTACCCATCTATAAAAACTCTTCCAAGCTTTCTGATCAGATTATGCCCATCGCTGCAGCAGTGATTGTTTCCCACCTCTGAACCTAACCCTCTTCTTCTTACGAGCCCTCCAACTCTAGGTCCAATCTGCCACTTACTTAAAGAGTTTCACACTCAAAAGAAAACTGCAGCAAGTGTAGTCCAAGCAAGGTAGAGGCATGACCTCCGCTGGCCACTTATCAAAAAAGAAATTGTTTTCTTCCTTCCCAGCTCTCCCTTCAGTTTGTTTCTATCGCTCCTTTTGTTTGGGTCTTGCCTTGCTTCCACTTGTGTAATCGGTCCACTGGGTAAGGATTGTGTCTAATTGCATGCTGTTTGCACTGCCTAGCACATTATAGTCCTCAATAAACACGTTATTATTATGATTATTGTTATGATCTATCATAACAATAATCGCAATTCAGTGTACATTCCTCTAAATTTCGGGCAGCTTGGAGAGTCAAGAATATACACGTAGTCCCCTGGATAGACCTAAGAGCTTTGGATAAGGATCTAAATTTAAGGGGTACATATGTGAGTGCACCTCCAAACCTGCAGAGATTGTAAGGTAATTATCTTCCATCCTCAGTGGGAACAGACTGTGAGACCATTCTCCTTCCATGCAGAAAGAGAGAATAAGAACTAGGTAGAGATCAGAAAAGATAGAGAAAAGAGAAATTGTGTTAAGCCGTAGTTTTTTTCAGAGACAGCAAAGACCACAGCTAGGGCTGACCCAGTGGCAAAAAACCTGTTCAAGCAATGATAAGAAAAATCATTTACTGGGCACATTAATTTCAGTTGTGGGAGCAGAGCTTTCCCTGGGTCGCCCATTGGATAAATGCTGTCAGGATATGCTGTGAGCTGCTCCAATGAGATGTAATAATTGAATTTGTTTTCATTTAATTTGGAGGGCCTTTAATTAAAAGCCAGGCCTGTATGTGCAGAGAGATAAAGCCAGGCACGTGGATACTGGGGGTAATTTGGGTGCTGAATGCAATAATTAATTGTAAATTCAGAGGTCAGGAGACTAGCACTATCTTTGTGAAATCAGCACAATGAGCAGGCCATCCAGCTAGAATGGACTCAGGAGTGGCAGAAACACACACCTAAGTGATTTTTTGAAACCTTGATCGCAATTACAGAGTAGTGTGGAGGTTAATTTGCAAAGTTCATTAATCACAGAAATAAATACATCAGTGACTATCCAATGGAAGACAACCTGGAAAGTCTGGTTTTCCAGCCACAATTTCCCAAGCCTCCTATTCAGTTTTGAAATAGTACAGAATCCACACTGTGATTAATCTTGCCAACCTTTATTCGCCTTTGAACTGCTAAGCAGTATATTTCTCCCCTCTAGGTCTGAGGTCAAACCCATCCACATGACCACTTCAAGATAATAAACACGTCTTGGAATGATGGGGCTAAAACTGAGAATAAGCCACAGAATAAATTCAGGGATATTCTATTAGCATTCAAGAAATCAACAGCTAGAATTAGTATCAGAAGACAGAGTTTGAATTAATGTCCAATATTAATCCCTGGAGTTAGGATTAGAGGGTTAACTAGAGTCATCAATCTTTAGATATAGTTGTATTTCATGATATAAAGCAATAAAGTAAAGGTTTTGTGCGTACATGTGAATTGCTGCCCTGATAAATGGCATTCCATTAGATGCACATTTTGTGCTTGAGAGAGCTTCATTATGGAAACGTATCCCAGCATGCAGTGGTGGAGTTTGATAGAAAGCTGCTCTCTTCCAGTCCTCCCATCAGGGTGGAGCGATGGATCCACATTCACTCCACTACCATCATGCTTAAGAATTCACAGCTGGTGAGCTCCTTGCTGCAAAAGATGGGGTGCCATCCAGTGCAAACCCACAAGTGGGTGGTGCCTGTGCCCAGACATGTTTCTGGAAGTCTCCTGCTTTCAGCTTCTTTTTCTCTGGGTTATAATTGTTCCCTAGAGAAAGGAGGCTTCCAGGTCAGAGACTTTCATCAGAGAGGGGGAGAGTGTACTAGATCAGAAAGTGTCTGACAGAATTGCCTGAGGCATTTTTGAAAATACACAAGCTTTATCCTTTCCCCAGACCTCCTGAACCAGGATCTCAAGGGAGTCAGGTCCCTGGTAATTCTAAATCACCCTCAGCTAAGAACCACCAGACTAAATAAACTCCAAGTTCTCCCCTACATCTGAAGTCACTTTATTCCAGGCCACACTTCTGAGAGCTGCACATCCGCTGTGTGCTTAGCAATTTGCTCTCCTAGAATGTGCAGTAAGTCCTCACTTAACATCGTCAATACGTTCTTGAAAACTGCGACTTTAAGTGAAATGGTGCATAACAAAACCAATTTTACCATCGGCTAAGGGATATAAATAAGAGGTAAGTTTCTACCGCATGTTTCTGGTCACCAAAAAAACCACCAAACTTCCCATAATCTCAGCACTTTGGGAGGCCGAGGCAGGCGGATCACCTGAGGTCAGCAGTTCAAGACCAGCCTGGCCAACATGGTGAAACCCTGTCTTTAAAAAAATTAAAATAAAAATAAATTAAAAAAAAGAAAGATCCAAAACACTTCTACTATTAAACGTTGAGATGCATGTGAGCTATATACATTTAAGAAAGATTAATAAAACAGCAAGATAGTATTTACCCAATCTTTGGTAAATCAGTGAGTGACGGTGGTCACAGTGGTGATGGGTTACATCAAGGAATAAATGTGTGCACAGTGAAAATCGTTAGGGTATCTCCTACTACCACAAAGTTCTAAAACAAACTATTATAAATATGGTTGACTTGCTGAGTGCTTTCATACCGCATGGTTTCTTGTCGTGCATTTGGATAATTACTTCAGACTTTACAAATTTTTATTTGACAATAATTTGTATGCATTCATTCATTTTCCAACCCAGTTATTCTAGTTCAGGGTCACAGGTAGCAGGAGCATCTCTCAGCAGCCTAGAGCGCCAGGTGGGAGCCAGTCCTGGACATACTGCCACCTCGTACATAGCAGGACTGCTTACACACACTCCCACTCTCTCAGAATGGGGCCCTGTAGGCATGCCTATCCACCCAAAATGCACAGCTGTAGAATGTTGGAGGAAACCAAAAGACCCTGAGAAAACCCATACCAACATAGGGAGAATGTGCAAACACCACACAGACAGTGGCCCTTCCAGGAAGCAATTTTTTTTCCTCATCATTGTTATAATGAAAAGACATGGAATGAAACAATGCTATTCGAGGACCTGCTGTAATAATAGAGTCTGAGAATTAGACACTTTAGTTCAATCATCTCTCTTACAATTGAATAAACGCTATTGTATCTCTGCCAGCCATTGTCCATCCTCTGCTGATGCCTTGATTTTCTCTAAACTTAGATGCCAGGCTTCCTGGGTGTCCCTGGACACCTGGAAGACAGAAGCAGCCATTCGTGCATTCCTGAGCAAAGAAGAGGCAGCTGTGAGGGGGACCAGCTTGGGCTGTGGAAGGAAGGAGGTGGTAACCCTCTAGAGCAGGCATCTCTTCCCAGAGGAACAAACCAACACATCATAATACCCACTTCTCAGATGGGGACACTGGGGCACAGAGAAAGATGACAACTTGCCAGAATGCATCTTCAAACAGTGTGATTCCAGAGCTTGAGCTGTGAACTTACATCAACGAACTACTGTTCCCAATTCTCACTTCAAGTCTCTCTGATGGCTAAGCAGTGAGTTTAGAAAACTTGACAGAGGAAGTAGTAATGTGGTTAGAGGAAAATTTAGAAAAAGTTTTAAGGTGAGGTGTAAAAAGGCTAGTACTGTCAATGAGAGTATTTACTCTGTAAATGGAAGCTAAAAGCATCTAGTCTTCCAGTGGGAATTTAAGCAACATTGATAAAATGTTCTTTTACACTAGCTCTAATCATACCACTGAGCTCCTACACTGTTCCAGATGCCAGGGGTCTTATATATGTTTTATCTGTAGAGTTTTCTACCAATTATAACAGCTATGCCTATCCCCAATTCATAGCTAATAAAACAGATTTGGACCAAAGTCCTATATATATTAATAGGTTTGATGTCTCTATAACCTATTCAAAATAAGAAATTTCATTTCTGGAGTTAACTTCTTAATCAAACAGTAATCAAGTGATAATCAATCACCTCCTAAGCACTATGCACCATGCTAGGTACCACAGAACACAAGTAAAGAAATGAAGAAAGTCTTTGTCCTTGGGAATCCTGCAGTCCAGTCAGGGAGAGAGACAAACAGAAAGCTCAATATCATGTGATGCTGTCCCTCAATAAGAAGTACTGCTGCTCTGAGAACAGACAGGTGGGTCACATAGCTATCTGCAGAGGTGAGAAAGGGAACAAGCAGAGGAAAGATGTGCTGGAAGGTGAAAAAGGCAGTCAGGAAGAAGCTGATTGGCAGGACAACATATGCAAAGCCTCAAGGATCAAAGGAGGGCAACTGAGCTCTGAAAGCTGGAGGAGCCTCATGTGACTAGGGCATGGTTATGGCATAAAAGAGAGTGGTGACAACTGACACTGGAGCATTGGTTACACTTCCAGCTACCCCACCAGCACCCAGCACAGTGCTTGCAACATAGACTCTTGGTGCTTTATAGGGTGAATGTTAGACAAATAGGTATTGGATGACATCAAGATTCCAGTCTTATCTCTGAGTGACCTGGCATGACTCAAGTACTCCCATCTTCATAAGGTCTTGGTATACTTATTTCTGGGTGAGCCCAGCTCTTGCTATGACTTATGTCTGTGGCTGTTGGGAGGCAGGAGGGGAAGATGCCTTTGCACTCAGCCTTGTTTCCAGGAGCCATGCACTAGCTGAGTCTTTTTCTCTAGGTTATAATTGCTCCCTCGAGAAAGGCTGCATAGCACACTACAGTTTCCCTTTCTCTTTGGGTCTATTTCAGGAACTGGTTTAGAAGTTGTGGGGTTTTTGTTGCTTTTTTTTTCCTTTGAGTGAAAGCACACGTTAAGAAAAAAAGTAAAAAAAAAAAAAAAAAAAAAAAACCCTCTCATTCCCATAAGCTCTTTTGACGTTGCTGGGAGACAAAGCAAGCAGTAGCAAGTCTCCAAATGGGCTTCAAAGAAATATATTTAAAATAAACCCCTACAGCAGAACGGCACCACTTGACGACATGTTGCACATTCTGATTCTTCTCCTCCTGCTGTAAGAGAAAGGCTTTCCTGGGCCTGTGGAAAGATAACTGAGAAGAGCCCCGTTTAACTCTTAGAGACCACAGGACCACCCATTCCAATGACCTGGACTGATAAAGAGGCCTGCAAACTAGGCATGGTGCCCCAAGTGTAAACCAATACCTTCCACCACTTCCTCAAGCATCTTCACATTTTTATCTCCCTTGGTTAGACCTGTGGCTTCTATGTGCCTCCTCACAGGACCCTGAGGAATTGGACAGGTATCAAAGGAATAACAGGTAAAGACCAGGGAGGTCAAGGTGATGCCGGGACCCAGAAAAAGACTTCAGTTCCCCCAGTTCCCATGCAACCAATAGGGTGCTTCGATTTCAAAGACTAAAGAGGGCATGAATAATGGGTGCCTCAGTGGGAAGAACACATGAGAGGGCTCAGGGGGGTACAGGCTCAGACTTGGATTTAATATGATTTAATTTTAAGTGGATGTGACACTTTTTCCACAGCTGAGTTTTTGGAGCCATAGTCACAGCCCCTCCTTCTTTCCTTTAAAAACATGCTCAGACATGCCAGCATGGTTCTGAAATGCCTCCTCCTAACAGAAGAGGGCCAGGCCCAGAGAGGAAGGTCAGGCTGGAAGTTACAGGAAAGGAACCCTTGGGAAGAAATGCAGCTCCCCAGGCCTGGCCAGCCCTTGCTCTGGGACAAGCTCATTTACTGTGGCCCTCACACAGCTCCTCTACTCTGGGCTCTGTTACCTCACGGTCTTAGAAGCAGAGTGCTTCTAAGCCTTCTCAGCTACAGCTTCGAGTGCTCCCAGACATTATTTCACATTCCTTTCACAACACACATGAGAGGCAGGGTGGCCTAATATCCTCATCTGAATTTATCAATGAACAAGTGCCAGACTCAGCCAGTGAAGCCCAGGTTGTAGCCCCAAAACTCACAGTCCCAGATTTTTCTAGGCATCTATGCTGCTGGTGGTGATCATGGAAGGGCCTTCCTCTACTTCATGGGAACCTTTTCCTGTTTATTATGTTTAACTGAACATCATTGTTTTGCATGTAAGATGAAAATTAGGGAAGGAAAGTGGCTTCCCCTCACACAATGACAATCAGGAAGCATTTACTACCTCTTGCCCTGAATATCATGGAAGCAGCTATTTATTTACCACTCCCTCTAGAACTGTCTACCCTTTACCACAGTGGTAGTCAGAGCTCCAGGAGGAAACACGTGGCACATTCAAACAGTCTCATTTGAGGAGAATGCAACACTTTCTGCAAAAGCAAGGGCAGAATGTAAGCAAATCCCAAGGTGTCGATAAATGCAGTATCCGGAACTAGTAACTCCAAAGCACTTTCACCATCGTAGGCCTGAAGCAGGAATAGTCCCTAGAACAGTGACATGGGATGAATGACTGGAGAGGCCCACCTAGGAGGAGCTGTGATCTTTAATTGAAGAGTGCAGCTGTCCTACACTGAGGTCAAAGGGAGGGATCCAGGGAATCAGTACCCAGACCTCACCTTCTCCCTCCAAACACCTGTCACTGCTCTCCATGGGCCAAACCAACTGGAAACCAGAGGGTCAGAGAGCATGTAGCATGGGCACGTCTCACAAAGGTCAGCTTCCTGGGTGCAGAGACTTTGGAGGTGAATGCAGACAGTATGTAGCAGCACCACAGACTTCATCAGCAATGTCATGATATCTGTTCATTGTACAGTAGAACCCTATCATCTGAGGTTTCCTTGAGATGTATTTTCTACAAATGAGAACTTGTCGCATTACCACTAGCCCAGCTGATAAGACAAGGATGAAAAAAAGTACATGTATGCCCCATCCTCTCTTCATATGCTCCAATAAAGTTTTCCAATGTAGTTTGTTGTTTGTAGTTTGTCATTGTTTTAGATTTGATTTTGGAAAGGAAAGTGGTGAATGAGATTGGAATCAAGTAGCTGAGAGTGTGTGCCTCGAAGGGGAGCATAGAATCTGAGAAGTCTCTTTTTTGAGTGACTATTATGTACAGAACACACCATTCTAAAATTAGCAAATCTGACCAAACTGAGGATTGTGAAAAGGCTGTTCTTTATAAAAAATATCTCCCTTGGAAGATTAAAATGTTTTCCTTCATACTGAAGAATCCACAAGTCTTCTTTGAGAGGATTTGTCTTTCTGTGAAATCAAGGCCTGACTTAGAGGCACCATCACACAGGTTGGTGAGCACAGCTGACCCCCAGAGCTTCTGCAGGAAGCCAGAGCCTGCAAGAACAGGACGTGGGACTGCGAGTCTTGAGGGGACGGTGTGGACGTGGAAGGCAGTGATCACTGGGGAAATGAGAGAGCAGGGAGTGTTGTGCAGAACTGATCAGGTGTGGTAGGGGCTCTGGAGACTTTGGGAAGCCTGCAGACTGAGTGGTAGGAGTTGTTAAAAGTAGAAATAGAACAGTATTGAAGTCAAAGTTTACTCCTTCCTGGTTTGGCCTAAAGCAAGTCTCAAGTGAAGAGTAACTGAATGGCCCTCCTCCCTTTGTCATGGTGTACTCTTCAGCTGATAGAAAACTGAAAAGTTTTCCTGCATCTCTTTCCACCTCTTTCTTTTCCTTAGTCCCAAGCCTGGGGTCTTATTCAAGATGAGAGCTAACTTTCTGTTTCTAGAACTGTACTTAACTAAACATTTTAATTAAAATGGACAAGAGTGATTGTGGCTGTCAGGATGTGAAAGGAAAACTAATAAAGTTCCTTGCACCCAGTCCAACTGGCGGCTGAGGACATGCCATTGGAGAAAAGGCAGAGAGCCCTGAAGCCATGGGACCCAGCACAGGCGCCAGCGCAGGAGCACTGCAGTCCCTGGAGGAGGTGCCTCCCCAGCCAAGGAGCAGGAAGCCAGAGGAACCTCCCTCTCCTCTCACTCCCTGAGGCTACTTCCATATGTGTGGAAGTAGCAGACACTTCCACTTGTCTGCTTACAGCCAGACAGGTTTAAGACAGCAGAAACACAAGAGTTTACAGTCATTCTTGCATTTTTCCTTTCAACAGTTACTTACCTACAGCCTACTCTATACAAAGCACTCTGCTTCTTGCTCTGGGCATGGGCACTGGAATGAGCATGTCAGAATGTGAGTATGCTTAATCACTGGGCAAGAGACCCTAGAAAAGCCTCCACAGCTTACCATAGAACCTAGTACCCTAAAACATGTTTATATGTGGTTTTTATTCTTGGCCAGCATGACGTTTTTTGAGATTTACCAAAATCACCTTGCTGGCTTTTTTGAATTATGCCCCAGGTTGTCAGAAATTCCGATATACTATTCTGAAGTTTGTAGAAGGGGGTTGGGGGATTTACAGGGGAAAATAACCCATGCCCCAACCTCACCTTGCTTTCAGTCATTCTCCCATCATAGATCAGACTGAGACCTACTGGACTGTTGTTAGCTATAGACGTAAATCCTGGTTCTCAGATATAGAGTTAACAAAAATAAACTGAAGATCACTGTCCTAAAGCACAGTTTGCTTTACACAAACCTCCAACAAGTCAATCTGGCCCTGTGCATTGAGGAATCCATCTAATCCCTCAGGCTTTCAGATGAAGCCAGTTCTTAGGCTTCGACAGCTCCCCATGAAACCCAGTTAACAGCTTGGATTCACAAATCCCCAGTTCCCAGCTCTTCCCTGCTGCATCAGCACAGTGACTCGAACAGACTGTGCCATTTAAAAGCACTTGCATGTTTTCTCTCAACCCCAGGATTCTCTGCACTATCTATCTATCTATCTACCCCTTGCTGCCTATGACATCCTGACCTTCGAAAATTTGTCATCCTAGAAATACAGACATAGACATAGGTCCAAGGAGTGACATCTGTTGCTAGGAGTGATCAGAAGACAAAAAAAATGTGGTGTCCAGCACAGAGGATTTACTTGATCAAAACCTGTCTCAGCAACTCAGCAAGACAAGAATTGACGTAATCTAAGTACTGAGAGAGATGTGGATTTGTGAGTTATTTAGAACAGTGCTTCTCAAACTCTCTCTCAGGAATAACCTGGAAACCTTACAAAAATGCAGATTTTTATTCTCTAGATCTGGTGTGGAGTCCAAGTTTCCACATTTGTAATCACTCTTTTTGTGGCAGAGATTTAGAGAGCAATACCAGTCATAGGCACTAAGAGCCCTAACGGAGTTACAGTCAAGGAGCATCAACCAGGAGGAGGAAGAAGAAGGCCCTCATCTATGATCAGCAGAACGATGGCCTCTCAGAGGCGTCTACACCCTGATCCCTAGAACCTGTGCATGTGGTACCTTACGTGGCAAATGGACTTTGCAGCTGTGATTAGGAGTATGGACCTTGGAATGGGGAGATTTATCCTGGATCATTTAGATAGTACCAATGTAATCGCATGAATCCTTAAAATCAGAGAACTTTTCCCGAGTCAGAGAGAGGTTGTGGTGAGAAGTAGTCCCTGCCCTTTACTGCCCCATGCTATGGAAGTCCATAGCAGGGACCAGGACAGGAAAGACGCCTGCAGCGGATGCTGAGCCCAGCTGCCGACTGGCAAGGAAACAGAAGTCTCAGTCTTGAAACTGCAAGGAACTGAATCCTGGCAACATTTGAACAAGCAACAAAGGTGATTCTCTCCTAAAAGCTCCAGAAAGGAACACAGGCCTATCAATATTTTAATTGTACCCCAGCAAGACCCATATGAGACTTCTGACCAATGGAAATGCAAGATAATAAGCACGTGCTGTTCTGAGCCATTAAATTTGGAGTATTTTGCTACAGCAGCAACACAGAATAATATATGGCCTATCTGACTGCCCTGAAAACATCTTCGAGATAAACAAAAACTGACCTTCCCCCTTCTAGTCTCTTTCTATAATTGATTGACCATACACAGAAGTTAGGGATAGCTCTCTAAAATTTTGTTCTGATCATAATCCTTCCCCATCCCTCTCTAAAATTCTTTAATGGCTCAAACTTCTTGCAGAAATAAAGGTGCCTGTATAACTTCTCTTGCTCAGTTATCAGTCCACCTCTGCCTGTAGGACCTTCTTCCAGTCAAACCAGCTGGACTAACTGCTTCATGGCTCAATAGCATCCCATTCAGACCTCACCTCCTCTGGGAAGCCTCCTCTAATGCCGGTGAGCCAGGTGCCTGATAAACTGCTCCTAACCCTGTTGTTTTAGCATCTGTCAGGTGACTGTCCTTGTCCATCTGACCACGAGCTCCTTGAGAACAAGGCTGGCTGTCTCTCTCGTTTCTATCTACAGCTCTTATAACAAGTTCCCAGCAAACACCGGTTGAATGATTACCCACTGTAGTATAATATGAGATATCTTTGATTTTTTTCCTGGCTCCTGTCACCGAGCTCCTAAAACCCTTGGAATATTCTGAAGGATCAGAGAGTGCCTTTTGTTATTCATAATGAGCCCTTGTAATAACACCTGATTTTATGCTACTGAAGTGGGCCCCCAGATAGCCTTAAAACGGGGCCAGTCTCTAGAAAGAACAAGTGGATTAGCGGGTTGGAACTTTCAGCGCCACCCACCACGCTCCAGGAAAACGTGGGTGGGTGCTGTGGATTAAGCTCTATTAAAACTCTTGAACCACAAGATTTAATAAGCTTCTGGGTTGCTGAATACATGGCAGTGCTGGGAGAGAAAGGTGCCCAGAGAGAGCGGGAGGCTGTGTATCCCCCACCCCATTTCTTGCTCTGTCAACCTCGTCTGTTCATATACATCCTCTGTAATGTCCTTTATAATAACTAAGTAAACATTAAGAGAGTGTTTCCCTGAGTTCTATGAGTCATCCTAGAAAATTAATTGAACCCAAGGAGGGGATTGAGGAATCCCTGATTTATAGAAGTGCAGGTCAAAACCTGGTGCTGCAATTGGCATGAGTGCACACACTAGGCACCTAAAATAGACACGATGCTTTACCAACAATATCTGACTTGGTCTTCCCAGCAACTCTAAAAGGCAGGCATCATTATCTCCACTTTTCAGATGAAGAGACTAAAATATAAAAGAATGTATAATTTGGCCAAGACCACAGAGCAAACAGGTCACTAGCACCTGAATTCTTGTCTGTGCCCTTGTTACTAGGAAATTCGGGAGTAGACCACCAATTGAATATTTGCTAAACTCGATGCCTTGTGTAAGGGGCATTGTATATGTTATTTAATTTAAGGAAAATGTGAACAAGTGGTAATCGAGGTTCAGAGAAAGAAATACGTAGCTCTTTTTCAGAATAGTAGGTAAATGCATGTTGATAGCAATGGAGTAAAAATAAAAATTAAAAAAAAAAATGGAAAAGCAGGTAAAACTTTACACAGGCATTGTTCTTTGCAAGACATAGGCAATTTCTCCTGATGGAGAAGAATGGGAAGAAGATACTCATTGGAGAGAACTGCTTGAACAGAGTGCTTCTTGCAAAGTATGCCATCTGTGGTTTGGAGGATTGGTGGGAACACAGAGTGTAGTCGAAGACAGCAGGAAACAATTGAGAAAGACTGGAAAACACTCTCACCTGTCTGCCATGGCAGGGTTTTTGGGTTTCCATCTCATAGGTATGGTGATTTGTATCTAGTTTTTACGAAGGTCAAGTACTAGGCCAAGTTCTAGAGTGACATGGGAGATTTATGAAGGAGGAGCTCATCCAGTCATAATATAGACTAGATTTGATGATGTCTGAATTCAATAGGGGGAAAAATTCAAGAACGATTTCAGAAGTAACATAAATAGGAATTGGTGATTGATTGGTGGTTTTTAGAACTGAGGAAGAGGGAGTCTGAAATGACTTCCGTGTTTCTAGCATCTGTGGTTGGGTGAAAGATAGAATGATAGTCATTAAACAGCCTTTGCAAAATTATGACAGTAAGAGAAATCTGACATAGTTGACTCCATCTTGCTTCTAACCTCCAAACTGTCCTTGGTCATTCCTGGATGTGGGCCAAGCTTACTTGGGAGAAATTATTTATAGCTTAATCTTAAACTCCTTAAAGCAAGGTTGATAATAGCCCTTCCCCAATCTAAACCACCTTTGTAAAATTAGTGAAAGGCCACCAGGTTAGAGTTATGAGAGGGGCATGAATTTTGCTAAGATGTAGGCGTGGTTAAATAATACCAGCCATTGTTCTGTAGGTCATAAGATTTGTGATTTTCCCAATCACTCTTCTAGATAACATCACTATTGTAGAACCTAAGACTGGCCTTTTGAGATATCTTTTCAGACTTTTGCATTTCCAGTGACCAGCTGACTCCACCTGGACCTGTAATTTGTGACACAACAGGTCCTGTGGCCCCACCCAGAGACTGACTCAGTGCACGCTAATGAAACTCTTACTCTACTGCAATAGCACAGTCTCCGTGAGTTGGCTTTGTCTATGCAATTGGCCAGAAGACCCAGTCAGGTAATTACAGTCATAGTTGGGAGAGAGTAGATGAGTTTGATTTTGAACATACGGAGTTTGTGAAACCTCGAGATGTCTGGCACAAGCTGGAAAATAGACATGAATCTCAGTTTAAGTCACTGCTAGTGATGTGCTGGAGCCAGCTCCTACCCACTCATCAGAGCTTACTGCTAAATTTTCAGAAATTATGTGAGCCAATTACTAAATGCAACCATTAATAAAAGTTAAATTATATAAACTTTTGATTAAATAAGTTATATCTTAAAAGGCAATGAATACTCAAAAGCCATCACTTCCTAATTATTTTACCGCATTTTACTATTATCTATACTCTTAGGGTAATTTCTGTTCATTTTCTCTATACGGTGAAAACACTGTATAATGGTTTGCTATTTTGCCCCTTCTCAACTCTATGTTTGTAGCCTAAAATTAACCATGGTGAGGATATTTATACCATGAAAATCAGCAAATGCTACCAATCAAGGCTTGACTATTCTGTTGATTGTCTAGACTTAAGAAAGACATCTAGAAAATGTTAATGATAGAGATTAAAATGGCATTGAGTTTCACTAACCTTATTCATGAATATGTTATATCTAATCCCTTCTGGGTTTTTTCCCCCCAAGATGGAGTCTTGCTCTGTTATCCAGGCTGGAGTGCAGTGGCAAGATCTCAGCTCACTGAAACCTCCGCCTCCTGGGTTCAAGCAATTCTACTGCCTCAGCTGAGATTACAGGCACCCACCACCACACCCGGCTAATTTTTGTGTTTTTAGTAGAGATGGGGTTTCACCACGTTGGTCAGGCTGGTCTCGAACTCTTGACCTCGTGATTCATGCACCTTGGCCTCCCAAAGTGCTGGGATTACAGGAGTGAGCCATTGCACCTGGTCCCTTTAACATTCTATCATGTCTGTAACCATTACATTGTGAATAGCACAAAAAAATATTGTTTGACTATTGAAAACCTATTATCTAACTCAGCAAAGAAGTTGCTCAGTCATTGACAAACAAGAAGTTCTGACATGTGTCTTTGTTGTTTTACTTCATCTTATTCAACATACATAAAAATATCAGCCATCATCCATGTTGGAACTACACGTGTTCATCATAAATTGGCTATGGATACAAGAATTTTACAAAAATCAGGGAAAATATTCTATGAGAATCAGTTAAGTTTTATTGAATTTCCAGGAAAGAGTATTGTGGATTCCTTATTTCAAAATACCGTGCTAGAGATCCGTTATGTCAATAAATTTTATAATAATTAAATGCCCACACATACACACACAAGTACTTTTTTTTCCCTCAGAGATCTGATAGTTAAAAATTTACCAGCACAGTGCTGCAATACTGGTCACAGATGCAAAGATACTCCTGAACATCTTCCGTATGAAGTTTGAATTAATCCAAGCCATGGAGAAGATCCTTTTTAGATATCCTTTGCTGTTGTTTTCTCTCTTTAGGTCTCCAGGACAGTAGTTGATTCTTTTTAATTAACTCTTTGTTTAGTGCAATATATCAGTAGAATTTCAGTTTGTTTTCATTTTTTGTTTTCCTTTTGCATGTTTCTACTTCTTTAGGACTTCTATTATTTTCTTTCTGGTCTCTTTGGTGTTAACAACTATTCTAATTTAGATCCCTCTGCAAACGTCATTAACATGCTATTTACTCCCTCATTAACACTGAAACACTATCATTTATCACTATCTGTGTTAATGAACATGGGATTAAGGGTATGGAGGCCTTAAGAAGTTTGTATTCTAATCAGCAAGTTGAAAAGGGTAAGTCTAGGCCTACCCTGAATTGTCCAATGGCACATCAAGGGCTTGGGGACTAGGTTTAAAAATAACTAGAATTCAGTCTTCAAGTTGAAATTCAATTTTCTCCAATATGGTATTATTTGAAAACTAGAAGGAACATCAGAAGATTTCATACCAAAATAATATTGGTCCTGGCAGTCACAACAAGTTCCATTTATATGAGTGTCTCCTGAGCCTTCAAGGGAAACAGTAAAAAGGATTGCAGTGGCTGATAATTGGCCTTGACAATGAGATCTTTAGTCAGGTGGGTGCATGAATGGGAAAAAGCTGCAGAAGCCTAGAATTCAACTAAGATAGGAGAGAATCATGAAGTGCAGGTTTTGTTTTGAGATCAATAATCAGTAGATTATTGGAGAGCAAACATAATCTTGGGTCAGCAGGGCAGTGGTACCAAATGTACTCCAATCTAACTCTATGAATTTTCTCCAGGGTCTGTTAAATAATGAAATTTTACTAAACAATACAATAATAGCTCTTAGTTGCAAGGGAAAGAGCAATGTGTTCCAAGAAGCAAGATCAAAGCCCAGCTGCACAAAGTCAGCCCACATTGCCAAACATGAATGGAAAAGCATCAGTTGCAGAATGTGGTCAGCTGTGGGCTCAAGAGAGTGAATTTAAGCTGTACAGGAAATGATTAGAAGCCATTAAGAGGGAGAACAGAGTGTCACTCGGAGAGACTAAGAAATCAGGCACGTTGTTGTGTATGTTTCTCACCAGTTGCTCTTGTCAGGGCTTAAAGAAAAAACTGAAATTATCATTTTTACAGCTATGTACACACTTTAATATTTTTCCTCCTCAGATTTGAACAAATTGTTGGAAACGGTAGAGTTGGAATTGTTGGTTCAGCAACAGAGAGAAAATTGAAAACTGGGAGTTTCAACCTCAATAACCATTGAACGTTAAGGCTCAGTCATTCACTCTTTTGTTTCTTTTAGGTCTAAATGAACCCTTTATTTATTGAAGCTTGCCTTCCTTCTTGTGTATTACGGAGTAACCAAGATAAACATCCTAGCAATCAAACCGGCAATGACACCAACAGTCCTTAATGCGCTGGATATCAATTGCTTTCAAGTCTTGCAGCTGGGTCCTCAGGCACCACAGAGCAGAAACAAGCCACCCCCACTATAGCCTCTCAGAATTCTTGACCCACAGCAATGGTGGGAAGTAATAATTATTGTAGTTTAAGCCCCCAGTTTGGGGAGTAGTTTGTTATGCAGCAACAGATAGAGCTACCACAGCTCTTTCTAACTAAAAACGTCCTACATCTGCAGCAGGATTAACTGAATTGAATTAAGCAGAAGGGCTAACTGGTCATGATTGACTAATCAAGAACATGAGACACTTATTTCTAATAATATAGTAAGCACACATGAACTCATTACTCAAAAGACAGGACCTTTCCAATAAATGTGTGACGGTAGTATAGTTCCAGTCCCATATCCTTATCTACCCGTAGCCAAAGACACCACATCCTGAATTCCATTCTAGTCATCTTATTCCATCTTTTTTGCATATGATTTTAGGGCATACAATATGCATTATAATTTGGAATTTACTTTTTTCACTTGATATTATATTACTAAAAGTCATCCATGTTTTCTATAATATTGTTTTGACTGCTGTATAATATTCCATTGTGTGAATAAGCCATAGTTTGTTCAGGCGTTCACCTGATATGGGCGTTTGAGTTGCTCCCTAGCTCTACAATGGTGAATAGTACTACTCTAAACCCATATGAATATTTTCTTTATTGTGCAAGAGCATCAGTTTTGCTTGAGTATAAGCCTAGGGAGTGAAATCACTGGGTTAAATTTACAATATTATTATAGAAATGTTTTCTATGTCTTTTAAAAATGTGCCCTATGGTTCAAAATATTTCACTCATGTTTTCTATTAACAAAGTTTTATCTTTTTGTATGTAAGTTCTTTTTTTTTTTTTTTTTTTTTAGAATAAAAAGAATGAAAGAGAGAAAGGAAGAGGAAGAGATTTTAGAAAAAGAGAGAAAAGGAGAAAGAAAGAAACAGCAAAAGAAAGAAAAAATGAAAGAGAAAGAGGAAGAGA